>CABFVX010003369.1:16102-29652 GCA_902151425.1 Timema shepardi
GGGGGGGGATTTACAACCTTCAGATTAACTATATTGATAATTCAGTAGATCAGTGTTAGTTGGTGGAAGAATCTGTGGCGAAAAAAATTTTTCTAGATAGTTAACAATGAATATTAAAAAACTACCCATGGAAAAGCCGCAAGTGAATGATCACGTTGGAAATAAGGATTCCTTGGCATCTCAAGTAAAAAAGGGATTGAGAAGTAGCTACAACATCAATTTTAAATTAGCAGCAATACACGAGGCGCAACAAACAAATAATATGCAGGCTGCCAACAGGTTTGGTGTTTCTGAGGTTAATACTCTAATACTCGACTTGGGAGGGGGGAAAAAAATAAAAATTTTAGGAGTGCCTGTGCAGCAAATCAAGCATTCAGAGGCCCTAATAATGCTGTGTAAATTTTTTCTAAGATTTTACCTTATGGTATATGAGACCTTTTATTTTTTATGTAAAATACCTTCAAAATACTAGGATCGTATTAATTGTGAGACCGTTCTATATTCGGGCCAATAAGGTTATTTAAGTATAGACTGAAAAATATCAAATGGACACAAAAATAGAACTCAGGGTTTTAGGCACAGCATAAAAAGCTATCAAGGTTTGTTCCATACCCAGTGTCATAGATCACTCTTATTTTAAGGCTAAGCTGATCAAGCCAATCCAAATAATTTGGTTTATTTTATTTTGAATATTACAAAAGTAATACATAGTAATGACATTCAAAAACGAAATGTGTTCACTCAAACAATTTTTTTTTTGTTAAAAATTATAGGCCCTCCTTATAAAAGTACAAACAAATAAACTAAAGTTGATTAAAATTGAATTTAAAAACCAGATGTAGTTAAATTGACTTCATTTCCCCCATATAAGTTTCCTTAGTCCCTTTAGCATAAGAATTGGTCAAATAAAGATAAAAAGCATTTCTTTCCCCATACACAATTTATGCAATGTAATGTTCAAGGCATATTTACCACATGGTAGTACAATTACTCCTGAGCGAGCTCGTCCATTGCCAAACATTTTCCTTAAACTCTTTTCCTGGTATGGTCGCAATACTGCTGAGGGCTTTAGATCTATACTGAGGGGAAAAAAATATAAATGTTCACAATAGCATAATCTATACATATGATATAAAATGCATTAAGCATATTATATAAGACATTAACTTAGATGTTAAAGGATGAAAACTCTTGAAAACTACCTAATCTAGTACTTTTTTGTTAACGAGACCATAAGTAAACTCTGGTGCAACCCTAGAACCACTAGAGAAGTTAAGAAGTACACAAGTATCCCACATATAAGTTTAATTAGAAATTAGGGATGTCAAACTCAATTCTTCGATACTATCGATTCTTACTTGTATTGAAAGAGTCGAGAATCAATCTTAATATTATGATTCTCAATACTTTTATTCTTAGCTCTCAATGAAAGTACTGGCAATTAAGAAAACTGTTAAATTCAGGATGAGTAATAATCAATTATTTTTCTTATAAGTTTATTCGCCGTTATTTACTTATTTTGGTTCAGTTAACAGTCCTATTTGCTGAATTTAAAAGACTTGTGTTTTCAACAATTGTTTATCATACCTTTTTTAAATTATTTATAAATTTTTGACCCAGTGAGGCTTTTTTTAGGTAAAAATATGATTCCTAATTATTTTATTGAATATGTATATGTTTTAACACTGAGTGCCAAGAAGAATGATAAAAAAATGTGCTAAAAGTGCCAAGCTATTTTGCTGAAACATACAGGATTTTGTTTAAATTTTAATAACTTATTAGTCTGAACCTCTTGCACTCAAATTTTTACATAAACTAGCTAACATGCTTGCCAATCCGATGATATAATTATACATATACTTTTTTAATTTTTAAATGTAATAAAACAAAATTACTAGCCTAGATATTTTTAAAAAAATTACTATTTTATTTAACTTTAGTTTTTAAACATTGAAAATTCAAATAGCTTGAAATAGAATAAATCACTGAAAAGAACATACAAAACTGAGCATATAACAAAATTTAAAAAAAAAAAAAANTATGCTAAAATTGGGTTATGTGCAAAGCAGCCCCTATTTCAGGGGCCATCAACTTTAACATGGTTATAGTAAAATAAAGTATAAAATAAATAATTGGCTTGGAATCAGAATGGGAGGGAACTTCAAACCTGGTACTTTTGCATACATATAAAGAGGTTGTGGTGGATTATCCTGATCTTGAAGATTTATTTCATCCCTTTAGGAATCACTAATATTCACATTCGTGTTATCAATGTCAGCTGCAACACATACTTGTTCCGATCTTTCATTTTCACTAGAATATATTTCCTCTTTAGTTTCATTATTTACAAATTCAGAATCACTGTTTTTATAATCACTTACAAATTGATCACTCTCGCTTGAGCTATCAATAAATATAGCAAATATTTTTATGTATTTAATCACAGCTTTCCTCTTAGTAGCTATGTTTACAAACACGGCCAAAGATAAAACTCATAAAATTAGAAAATAATTTTCATGTTCGATATATCGAAACTTTAAGTGCAAAGACAAATAAAAGTATCTTGAACATACGAGAAGGGAGTGGAAATAAAATCTACCCTATCTGTTGACTTAATAATGAACTAAGAACTCAAACACGTGGGATCGCTGTGAGCGACTTTGGCAATTTTAGCAAATATTTTGCGCATCGCTCTGAGCGACATTGTCACTTAAAGGGTAATACTGGTAAAATGGATCTTTTCTGTGTTAAAAACTGAAAATGAATGGTTTTTATTACTATTTACATTTTTTAGTTTTTGTGCTATGCTATGAAGTTGATAAATAGTTTATGTTTTATATGAGGTTGGATGCAAAAATAATGAAACAAGAAATGTTCAAGTATCACATTCGAGAATCAAAAGATCAAGGAAAAGATATTGTGACAACTCTGTTAGAAATAAGAGAAAAAAACCCATTATTAATGAGTAATAACAAAAATTAATAAGCATTGACACAATTTAAAAAAAAAACAGTAAGCAGAATTAGGTTTGAGCATTAGAGGTGAAACATGTAGTGAGTCGATTATTGATACAGAAGTTCCTCCTTAAATAACTCTCTGAGTTTGGCTTTTCTTTTGTGATAAAAGTTGAATTCAACAATCTAGAATGTTCTCTATGGATACAACAGTCTATAGAACTGACCTTTGAAGAGGTATTTAGATAAAAAAAAAATTGGATTACGAGAGGCCCGAGAAGGGACATGAATACATACATGATCAGAGTCAGATTTACAAGAAATATTGTTATTGAATATATTAAAAACCAAAAGAGTATCACAATAAAGTATATATTAGAATAAAGTTTGGATTCCTAATAGTTTTGAATTCTGTCAATCATAATGAATCAGGTTAAAAAAGAATTTCTCATAGCAAGCAGCAACAAATTTATGTTTAACATTTTTCAATCTATGAAAGTCAGTTAAGGTAATGAAATTTCATGACACGCTAGCATATTCAAGTTTAGATCCAAGGCACAGTATAATGTTAAACTACAATCAACTTTAATGAATGAGGAGGTAATAAATTTAACAAGTCAAAGTAATTTAAAAAAGTGAGATATTATATAATCAACATGAAAGTTAAAGTAGATTTTGACGCTGAGGTGAATACCTAGATCAGTAATATAGGGTGAGCAAACTGTTATCAGAGGCCATTTTATAAGGGCAAAATATCAGATTAGTTTTACTAATAAAAGATATGGATTTAGTCTTTACTTTGTTAATAGACATTCACTTTCCAGTAGACCATTGTAAAATACTAACCATTAAGGTAATTTTGCAAATCTTTACAATCTGATATTGATTTGACAGTTTTAAATAGGTTTAGATTATCTGCAAAGAGTAAGTAATTGAGTATAAGTATTTATCAATATCAATAATAAACACATAGTGGTCCTAAATTGGAACTCAGTGATATTGCTCAAAGGGGTTTAAAATGTGTTTGAGGTGTGTGTATCTATTTGCAATAACAAATTATCTATTCTACAAAGAGCTGCAAAACCAATTAACACATACCCCATGTTATGTGAGACAGGCCAAAATTACAAGGTTTTGAAAGAAAAATACCATGCCGACATAAATCAAAAGCTTTACTGTGCTCAATATAAATTGCATCAACCTGACCTTGGCCCATTTATTTACTTGATGGGTAACATGAACCAGAAACTATACTAAGTTCATAACATTAGATATATTTTTTAAATGACAAAAAGTAAGGGCATTTATATTATTTTCTCGAATACGTTAGAAAAATTATTTATGAGAGAAATAATTCTATATTTAATAATAATAATAATAATAATAATAATAATAATAATAATATGATTATAAGAGGCAACAGCTAAAATGATATTTTTAAATGTGTAAAGTGATAAAAACAAAAACTAATGATGAAGTTTGAGGCAGTAAAAGCATAAAGAAAATATTATGAATGCATTTATATGTACATTCTTCTAACAAACTTTCAAGATAAGTGAGATATCAAAAAGTTAGTTGGGATACTAATATTTCAATTTCCAAAATTATTTCCAATAATTATTGAACCTAGGGCTTAACATCATTACCTACAACCAAACTTATAGAATCAAACGGAAACCTTACTTTATATCCGGATTGACAGTATCATTTCTGAAATCATATTCCGCAAGTAAAGGATGCTCTAGTTCAATGCAGCGTTTCTGGATGACTTCAATTTTTTCCTGAAAAGATCATAATAGATAATTTTTGTGTCAATATTTTTATTCAATGGTCCGAAGAGTAGCTCACAAATACAAAAATGGAACACATGTATAAAAATGAAAGCTTTAAGATAGGGATAGGTTTTTTAATCCTGGAGGATATGTGAGATTTGAGGATAAACAAAATTAATGAAGAAAAATTCTGAAATTTTAAGAGACATTAAGCTTATTAATAGTTGTTCATCCTGGTGTAATTCAAGGAGAATTCTAAAAAATAAACCCTGTATCAGCGTGATCAACACTATTTTTAAAAATAGCACAATTATTAGAACTTGAGATATTGTAATCTTTAACACAATCTGAGTAGTACTAGACTTTTTAATTGATATCTCTCCTTAAAAATCTGATGGTGTCCTTTGACAATTTTAGCGCACCTTGTTTAGTGTGCCGTGAGTTGTAAAAGGTTGAAAATCACTGCTTTGGATCATTAGTTTAAAATTTACCTTAATATAAATTCACATGTAACAAAATAGGAACCTAGCGGGGGGAAAAAAACTAATTTGAGAGAGCTATGGTGGGATGGAAGGAGATGCAAGAAAAGGTGAAAGATCTCTAGAAAATATGCACAGGTCCTTAACTATTTCTCCTAACTTCATTAGACCTATCTTCACTAGACTTATCATCAGACCTGAATTTATAAAACCTTAAGCTGCATATAGAAAAGTGAGTCAGGCCTCTAGCCAAACCAGGGTGTCTACCTGATTATAGTTTTGAAATTCCAGTATTTCCAGTATATTTTTTAAAATAAATCCAGTGTATATGAAAGGTACTCCAAGATAAACAATCCTTATTTCAAAATCATAAAATAATATAAAGTTAGGGTAGGCCTAGGTCTGTCATAGTTAAACATTTTCCCATCAATAATCAAGTGTATTGACGCATATATTCTACAGGGTGTCTACTCAGTTAGAGGAACCAAAATTCGTGACTTTTTGGTAACCTTTTTTGACCAAAAAATACCTTCGGGGGCGTATAGCCCAAATGGGCAGTAAGACGCGATGCAAAAAAAAATTCCTTCAGTAAATGGTCAAACATTATATTGTACATCGGACCTAGATATTATAATAACAAACACAAGTAAAAAACTATTACTATAATCATACCAACTAGAAAACTTACTTGTAATTAAAGATGTTTGAACCTCCCAGAAGCTGAAGTCTCTCAACAAACATAAAAATCTAATATTGTTCAAATTTGTCACCTAATATTTAGTTTATACACAAAATCACAACATACAGGATTTACATCTGCTTCAGTCGTTTATTCTCCAAGTCGATTTCAGTTTGAAGTGCTGAAGCCTCTTCTTCAGCCTGTTGGAGAAGTTTTCTTTTCTTTGCCTCGAGTTTATTTACAGTTTCCAATGTTGTTTTTGATCTGTTAGCTTCTTCACTTTCTTTCTTCTTCATTTCTTAAATTGCTTCCCTCCTTTTGGAACTTGCTCGCCCAGCTGCATGCAGCATCCCACTTGTAAATTCCACATTCTTTATGCCACCTACTGACTGAACCAATGAATATATGCTGTGTTGGGAGATTAGAGAACGCTCTTTCATATTTTCAACCAAACATTCCTTGTTTACTGAAAAACCTCTTTCAACAGCACTGTTTCCATGGAACATTGTAAATATCATCGTGCAAAATGACAGCAATGCCTTGCAAGCTTTTGCATTAATGAAGATGTTGAAGAGAAAAGAATCTAGTCTGGTTTCATTGAAATCAAATGTCTTCAGCTCTTCTTGAACAGAAGACTGCTCACAGATTTCAAGGTAGTTTTTTCTTATATGTTCAGCTTCAATGTATGCAATATGGTTGTTTGAAGTGAGTTGTTCGAGTGCTATGTTAACCCGTTGTACTCTTAGAGTGCCACTAGTCATTACTGCTGGTGAAAGGCATGAAGCACCTTTCACCATGCACTTTCGTAATGGAGACCTAGGCCCAGTCTGTTTTTGAAACATTTCCACTAAGAAGTGACTGCAATCTTTTCTAAAGAGCTGTACATCAAATTCTTTCACATTTTTACAAAATTTCTTCGCACCAAAGCCTATGTGTACGTCAGAAGAGCTCAATAAATTTTCATTTTTGACATCAATTGCCAAGAGCTGTCCTGAGTTTTTCACATTGCTTATAACCTTTGCATCAAGGACGCGAGCAGCAATGCAACGTGCCATCGAATAAAGTTCGGCATGTACAAAGGACAACATTGGATTGTCATTTTGAAATATTTTAAGATATGGCTCCAATTCTCCTACTACTGACTGTAAGAAAAAGAGTTTTGCTTCAAGAAGGTTATCTTTTAGGAAGTCTCGTACAACACCGAAATTCTTTATTTCAGGTGGTTTGGAATACACAAAAGCCACATGTTTCTTTAAATGCGGAATCATTTTGAAGGCTCTTTCAATTACTTTGGAGTTTTCCACCCATCTGATGGAACACATTTTAAGTGGAAAGAGGTCTGATCCACTTGAGAGGATGTAATCAGATCTTAAGAGATGGAAAATCTTTTAACAGATAATACAACTAACGCAAAAAATTATGAACTTTCCATTCACATTTATTATGAGCTGTCTTTTAAGCCCTATAAACTGTATGAAGAGAGCATGTGCCAACATCAATAGGTTTCTTGTCTTCAGAGTTATCTAAATTTGTTCCCATCATTTGATTGAAGTCCTCAAGGAATTTTAAATTTACATTAGGTCCATCAACAGACAATGATGTCCATTTGTCCTTTTTGGGCAATTCTATTGAGATTTTCGTCAAGTGGAACTGCAAAAAATGCAATCTTCTTTAACTCCACCAAGAGTTTTTCTTGAAAGAAGGGGCCGAGACCAAAGGTTGTCAAATAGCCAAGTTTGTCTTTTTGCATTTTGAACTTCTGTGCTATTACACTGTCAGGAAAACATGATTGAGAAAAGATCACTGGAAATACATGAAACTCTGTCAGAAGTATGAGTCATAACCTTATTCATGGACCACAGAATTTCTGCTTTCATAAGGTATCATCATTTACACAAAATTTACTTTAAGGTCCTCCAAGAGATAAGGCAGATGAAACAACTAATGTAGATGAAGCTGTAACCTACTTGTGGAAGGTAATAATTCTTTTGCCGGTTCTGGCTGTTTACATCCAACTTTTTCAGACGATATAAAGCTGAGCGTTTTTTGCTTACCTTGGAGTACGGCAGAGGTTAGTTTCAAATGCTTCTTACCTTTTCCATGAATTTTCACTCCATTCAACCCACTGTGGCATATATCAAATTTCGATTTACAAAATGTACAATAAGCCTTATACTGGTCATCTTCTTCACTTTGAGTATTTATTTTCTTCAACAATCAGCCAAAACTCTTTGAACGAACATTTACCAGGCATCTTTTAACAGATTAACCTAAACTTCACACATAAAATCTTTGAATGCCCCGCAAAAAAATGTATGCATTTTTTTCGCAACACACGCTTAAAAAATAATCTATGCCTACTATTTTATGTGCCCATAAGACAATGAAAATAATTTTTAAAATTGGTAAATTTCAAATGTTTTGAATGAATGGTCTTTAAAATTAAATGAATTACGTCAAGGATCAAATATTAACACTAATAGTATTATTTTATATTTTATAAAAAATATGCCTTATTTGACTGCGAAAACGATTGCTATTTGCTGTCAATGTTAATTTGAATCTATAATATACATTTTACACAGCCTTCAAATTGCAGTCAGATCACTGAAAGCATAAAAAATTGATAATCGCCGCCAACATCTTGATCCAGATCCACAACACAGATGAACGTACGGTTTGACTAGAAAATGTCCTGGTATTTTCCCGTATCATTTACAAAACCTGAATTTTAATTCATTCAATCGAAAACCATTATTTGTGGACACACACATGGCATAAAGCACTCACACACCCCACGAGACAAGTAGCACGCCACATTAAAATTTAATACAAGATGGCGAACGTTAACCTTGTCGTTGGAATCACAAACAAAACACTCAGGCAACTTCCGACTGGCGCGTGCCATCACGTGTAGTGGATAGCGCTATCTTTGAAGCATTCGCGTTGTTACAATGTGCGGTAAATTCAAACTAAAACTATTTTCGTGACTTTATGACCAAAATATTAAAAATTCGTGACTTTTTCGTGACCTTTTTTTCAATTAGTGACTTTTTCGTGACTTTTGTGACCCAGTAGACACCTTGTATAAACACAATATATGATTTTTACAATACAATTGTATATTATTATACAGTAATGTATTCAATTCCTTTTATAAATTTCTATCCATATTTCCTGTATTATCTTTAAAATACAGCATGTAGGTGTGATATTAAAATAAGAGATTTTTAGAGTGATATTGGTCCTTAAGATATTTTCCCACAACTTAATTTAAATAACACACTTTACCTGGTTGACTTCGAAGGAAACTGTTTTCAAAGCTGCTTCCTCTTCATCATCCTCATCATCTTTATCAATTTTCTCATAGAAGTTGGTAATATCTTCTGGGACTGTTGGCTCATTATTCGGTTGCTCCACGACTGGAGCCTCTGGATTTTCAGATGCAGGTCCAGGCTTACTGCCAAACTGTCCAAAATTGTTTGATTATTAGTATTAAGAGTGACATTATAGGTTTTCAGCGAGCTCAAATATTTAACCTATGCAAACAGAATATATGTTAATTTTATGGGAAATCCCCAAAATTTCTTTAGTGAGAAAAAGGAAAATGTTTTATGTAAAACATATATTTAACTGTATAAAGTTCAGGATCAAACCCCAGCCTTCTAGGTCAACGTTTGAGCTTAAATAGCCCCATGGGATATAACTACTATAATAAAGAATATATAATGATATAACTCTATAAGGAAACCCTCTTTTCGCTTTATGAGATGAGGTAATTTTATTATATTTGGAAGAAGGTATAAGAAATGTAGATAGAAACATATAAAAGGGGGACGAACACAATATGACCTTTACAATGAAAAGAAGAACACAGTACACATTTTACACTGCTGCCAATGGACAAAGAGGTAATGGTTGCCTCTTAAAGACCTGGGATTAGGCAGTGCCGATCAATTTTCTTTAAGAGGCAACCATTACCTCTTTGTCCATTGGCAGCAGTGTAAAGTGTGAGCTGTGTTCTTCTTTTTATTGTAAAGGCCATATTGTGTTCGTCCCCCTTTTATGTGTTTCTATCCACTTTTCCTAAACCTTTTTCCAAATATAATATAATAAAGAATATATACTTGTTTGGGGTTTATAAAACTGTAACCCGCCTCGGTGGCGTAGTTGGCTAACGCGCTTGTCGTGTTGAGCTCAACCGCTGAGGACAAGGAAATCGAGGTTCGAATCTCAGTCGGGTGAACTGGGGGTGGTTTTTCTTAAATGGTTTTCCACTCTCCCTCCACGCAAATGCGGGTTCACTTCCTCTAATTCAACCTTCTCAATTCCTAATCCATTAGCGTAATTAGTACTTAAAGCATATAACCCGAACGGATAGTAAGACGCGGTGCGGTGCTAAATATTATTATAAAACTGTATTTAAAAGTATAAAATATTTTATTTTAGATTTTTTTTTATGGGTTCATCCTTTAGTATTGGAAGAATTTTGTGATTTTAAATATTTCAGAGGGGTTTCAAAGCACCTGGATATTACTGTACCAGCCATTATAAATTATTATTTTACCTGCGGTATAGACTTTTTATCCTGTAGCTGTGTAATAAATCCATCTGCATTTTCCGCCTCTCCTCCAGCACCCTCTATGTTTCGTCGTAACCGACATTCCTGGATCACAGGATCCTTCAAAAGTTTCTGAAGAACTTCTGGGTGAGGAGATTCAACAAAGTATCGGTTGTGTTTCAATACCAATTTTACCTAGTAGGAAAAAAAAATCAAAAAAATTAACCAACTTGCAGTATATTGTCACATCCATTGAAAGGAAGATAAAGACAAGACATCATGTCTTGAAGATCAGAAACAATATTTATGATATATATTGCTATGTACGAGTATAGCCACACCGCTTGCCCAAACAAAGAATGGCTTGTCAGTACAATATAATCTCATGCCACGAAGCATTGGGCTATCAGCAGGACAGAAGTGGCTCTCCTGCAAATATAAAATGCAAGTATGCAGGGAAGAAATTAGTAATTTAATTTCCTCTACGTGAGCATTGAAACCCCTACAATTCCATTGTAGTAGCAACATTATTTATTGATAATTTATTCATCAATGCAATCCATAAAATTATCTCCAAAAACCTAAATTGACTAGGGGACTTTTTTTAGGTCCTCTTGCCTTTCCAAGTCTCTCATGAATCTGTCATTGTTGGAGAGACTTTGGTTTCTCCAGCGCCTTTTTATTTATATTCATAATGATGGTCCCTCGCTGAGATTTCTTTAAAACCACAATGGGACTCGCCTTTGCAGCCTCATCTGTTCTGTACCCTCTCTCCCCTATTTCAGTCTAAGGAGTACCAGAGCTGAGCGCGGACAGCTCAACAGTGGCTGCAGGTAATTTAGTTCATCAATCTGGGCCCAGGGATATTTTACAAGGAGGACTAGGGAGAGGTCCCTGAGAAGGGTTTCTCAGAGGTACCAGTGTTGGAGCCGACCTCGGAGAAGGTGTTCCGTCCTGTACAAATTTTGTTGCCACCCAAGTTGGAGCGGTATAACTTTGGATTGTCTCGAGTGAAGATGTCTTTGAGATATTAAAGGCACAGTGGCAGCTAGGACAATTGATGTTCTGGCTAACAATCTGGCTATAAACTGTCTGGAATACTGGAGTATGACTGGATATGTATTATTTGTATACCTGGTCATAGGGGATTTTCTTTTCAGATTGAATCTCCAGGACTTTTTTCTCAACCTTCCAGTTCTAACAGGCCAAAGACCAGGCAGAGTGCGGACCCTTGCAGTAACAAAGAGATTGGGAGATCCACAGTGTATTGTAAACCTTCCAACCGCAATCTGCACAGATTGGCTTAACACAGCATTGCAGCTTTGTATGCCCAAATTCCTGGGACTGAAAACAGCGCCAAACGTTGGGGACATGCAGCTGGACCTTGAGCATGAGTAAACCTGCTCGAACCTCCTTTGGAAGGGTAAGAGTCACAAAAATGAAAATATATGTACGTATCTATCATTTTCTCTTGTTCATTCTTTTTTATAGCTATAAGGTGGTCTTAGGTGACATGCTGAAGAGTAAGCTGCTCACAGATTTTTTCAATGCTAACACAGTCTAGATAATAGAAAATGGCCACTCCTTTGCAAACATTGAGGGATCTGTGTGATTCACATTCGCCTTTATACTACCCGAGTTGCTCAACGTTATTTTAGATATCGCCATCATGTTTGAAGATAATGTCAGCCGTGGTCTGAAACAGGATTGTGCCATAACACAGTTTTCTTATAGACATCCAGTTTTGCTGCTCTATTTATCATTCTTTCAAGGATAAATGGGCTGACACATTTCAGGTTCTCACTACCATTTACTTGAAAAACTATCAGAAAGCAGAAATGGTGTCTCACCACTTCCTGAAGTTCCTTTAAAAGTGGCCAATACAGCCTTACCCTTTCTGTCTCTTCATTATCATGACCCTGTGAAGGGCAGAGCAGTAAGTTGCCAGCAGACAGTAAGGTTTCAGCTTTGACAATAGATTCGGCAATGTCGTTTGGGGTCAGACTGTAAAATACTCAGATTGTAGACCCAGGGTGATCCTATTTAGTGTTACCACATAAAACCCTGTTAACTCTCCAGAGAGGGGGACCCATATGACACTAGAAATGACAAACTTAGCGTGGAGCCCCACCAGGAGAAAGGTCATCGTTGCAAGTGATTGCAGGAAAGTACCAATTTTATGTCCAGAACCGTCAGGAACGCAACCAATCTTTTCTTAAAGTAGGATAAACGCTTGAGGCCAGACTCAGATCCCTTATACTAAAATATTACAACTGGCACACTTCCATGTAAGAGCTCAGGTGCAATGGTATCCAATAATTATCTGAGGGAATCCATGGATGATGCCAAGGTTGTCAATAGGTGGGCCTAGAAGATTCTGCACAAGACTTAACAGCAGGGAAAGAAAGGCAGGAAAGGAAGGAAAGAAAGGAGGTGAAAGTGAGGATATAGGAAAGCTTTGTCCTGCATGAGGTACATCTATTGCAGAATCTTCCCTTTTAAGTCGTCTCTCACAACAAGCAGGGAATACTGCAGGACTAAGCCCTATCCTGCCAGGAACAATATTCATATGAAAAAATCTATTGTAATAAAGTATCACAAACATGTGTGCAATTAAACATAATTTTTATAAATAATTAGAGTGTATAGTGGACTTACCACTTTTGTGGTTTTACATGACAGCTAGCAGAAGCTAGCAAATGGTATCAGTTAGGCCAACATTGTCTAAAAATAACGTTTGTCGCCATATTTGGAAACAATTATTATTTACTAATTACTACTATTATAATTACTAAAAATATTATCAATCACTCAAAGATTACAGTATAATTTCTCCTTTCATAATCAAATGTAAGAAAAAAAAGCCTAGTGATTTCATTTTAGTTTTTCTTTTCATTCTTGTGGCAATTACCGGTTAAATAGAGCGTGACATTTTACATTTAATGTTATTATATTCAGATATTAATATTTTTATAGCTGCCCTCGTATATCTTTAACATAAATAAATGGTTTGTGATAATAAAGAGGAAATAACATTCAAAATGTTTGTGAAATAATATAAAGTTTAAATCTTGTAAACAACGAGTATTAACACAATGGCCGAAT
>CABFVX010003369.1:31796-81555 GCA_902151425.1 Timema shepardi
ATTATATTCTTGAAAAAATTAATAATACTAGGCCATCTACATATCAAGGTCAACAATATATAGAAAATAAATAAAACAGTCATATAGGTTTCTTGTATAAACTTAAAATTTGACTGTCAGAAGTGACAGCTGCTAAACACATGGTTTTGCAGATCATATGGTCCGGCGTAGGGATACATAATTTGGTCTGGTTACTTTTCAGAGCTGTCAGATGTCAGCTGTGAGCTGTCAGTCAGCACCAAAGAAGTGGTATGAGCACTGTATAAAGTTATAAAATAAGAATAGTTTAAAAATAAAAGTTCCAGCATAAACCAATTAATTGAAAATATTCAAACTTAATTTAGGCTTCAAAAATATTTCATACAAGCACCGCATCTTAATACATATTTGATATGAATTTGCTTCAAATTGAAAAAGTGAATTTCACACACTTTGATCAGAATGCAACGCTTTTAAGGCCATTTGATTAAAAACATGACTGGAAGCATACATATCTTGAAAGTTACATCTGTTGACTTAATTAACTTCCCATTTAAATGAAGTAATATCTTATTTGAATAATAGGTGTTTTTTAAAAGACAAACATAATATGAAATAAGTTACCTTTCCATAAGATAATGTGCACAGCTTAATGAACTCAACAATACCATCAGGAACAGTTGTTTTACTTAATCTCTTGAGATACTCAACAATGTCATGAGTCTGCAAACCAACACTCACAGCAGCATACAAGGAATATGCTGTCAACTTGTACTGTGAACAGGAAACTTTCATATTATCTCGATTGATTTTGACTTGAGCAACAAACATGTGTTAACTTTGACTGCTCAATGCACCACTCATTCATCACATACTCTGACTTGATATTAAGAATTTAACCTAAGAACCCCAAATGGATTTGAACTATAGCATTTTAGTAGGGATGAGAGCCTTGAATCCTTAAGGATATTTAAAATTTAAGTATTATTGGATTCAAAGCTCAAATCCTTAAAAAGAACTGTTTTCTGATTTTTCAAGTGAGATTTGTTTTTGAGCTTTAATACTTTTATTGGTGATTCAAAACCTATTATAATTATAGGATGAACTTAATAATCAAGCCCCAAACCAGTAATTTAAAACTTAACTGAATGGAACATTTTCTAAACCTCAGACCACGAGATTCCGCACCGACTTCTTTCCTGCATGAATTGGCCAGAATAGTTTGTTTCCTCGACAAACATTATCTACAGATTAAGAACACTGCTATGGGTACTCAAATGGGCCCTTCTTATGCCAATATCTTCAAGGGATGACTGGAAGAACATTTCCTACCTTTCAGAATCATCAAACCACTAGTATGGTTCTGGTATATTGACCCCGACAAAACTTTCACCTCAATCAACACAGTAAAAGGTTCACACTCGTGTATGAAACAACGTTAAACACCTGAAAGATTCACCCATCCAAGACCACTTTGATTGCAACACATCCAACTTAATTTACCAGCTACAATGTAATTTTTGCGAGGCTAAATACATTGGATTCACAACAGGACCTCTGAGAGTGTGCATGAACAATCACTGTTTTGATACTAATCACAAAAATCTAGAGAGACCTGTTCCTTCTCATGCTAACACCTACAATAAAGACTGACTCATGTTACATCACCATAGTACTCAAGAGTGGTCCCTAAAGCTACTTGCAACCACTCTCAGCTCAGGTAATGGAAACTTGCACATCAATGGGTAGCCAAATCCAGACTACCACATGATTTAAACCTGAGATAAAAATAAATAAATTATTATTTCATCTTTGATATTCTTATCGATATTTTTAATTATTGATCTTTCAGCAAGTTATCAATCCATCCAAGCCTTCATTATTTTCAATTTGGCAGCATGCAAGTATTTAGTTATTTTAAAACTTCTTCAAGCATGAAGTTCCATATAAAATATTTCTTTGTTTTTAATGTGTCTCTTTTTATGGAAAAAAATAATATTTCCAAAGATTAAAACAAAGTGTACAGTAACTGTTGAAGTGTGAAGTGTTAAAAGTGTAGGAAGAAATGAGAGACAAGTGTTTGTGTTCCTATCTAGGCCCAACCTAAGTCTTCACTATCACTTACTTTACATAAATGTACAGAGTTTCTACAGTGTATTATATATTTCCAAGCCATTAGGCAATAATTCATTTTATTAACAAATGTAGATATTGATATGATGGTGCTCATATAAAAGATAAAATAATAATCAATCCACATAAATAAAGTTTTGGAGGACAGTTCTCTATAAAATGAGGTTTACATACAAAAGAATTTCACACCCCTTACTGTTAAATAATATATGAGGCCTCACTCGACTTTCTAGTTAAAGTTGTACTCGTCAAAGGCTATCAATTTTACTTAGGTTTTGAGCTTTGTTTAATTTGAAGCAAAACATATATTTTTCCCCTTCACACTACAATTTATTAGAACTTTAAAACGACCGCCCTCCAAGCTCTCTATCTATGTGTTGCAACATATCTTTACTTTACATCCATTACTGTTTCTAGGTTACAGCCTGGCTCAGTTTTATATTCAAGCCATATACTTTCCACTACCGGCTTGCTAGGCCTGTAGTAGCTTCATATGCCTTATAATCTAACTTAAGACTAGAACAGGCAAAATATACAGTCTTCAGCTGATAGTTCATCACTGTGAAAGAGTAAACCCACATTTCACCAATTTGATACTTTTTTTTTGCCCATGACAGGAATTGAACCCAGGACCCCTAGCTCGGAAGAAAGACATGCTACCGACTTAGCTTAGGTGTTGGATCACATACTAGTGAATATATCTTTTAGTTATGATTGTTTGTATAAGTTATGGATACAAATTTTAGCTTACCTCATGAATATGTTCAGGTCGACACACGGGCTCAGATATGGCAATCAAGAAATCATGAGCATGTTTATAAACTGGTGAAAATGATTCCAAGAAAATGTGACCATTTGGAGCCTGAAATAAAAATGATCTATTTGAAAATCGACACTATATTCTAGTAAATGAAGTGCAATGTATTTGATTGTATAAATTGGTTAGCACTAGCTACTATGAACTATCACTCAATGCTTTCAACTTTATGTGATTTAAGAATCAAATAGACAAAGCTATTATATTTGTTTTAATGAGGATTTACTCGCATCTAGATATCATATTCTGAAAAATGACACCTGGACACGGGAATCAAACCCAAAGGTCCAGGGTTCGGTTACTGTGTACAGGTGTCATTTTTCAATTTTCAGAATAATTTATATAATTTAATTTATTTATGTCCTTGGACTGAATAAATAACAAAATAAATAGTTTGGCTTTTAAGAAGACTGTGTGCTGGATGTTTCCTTCAAAATAAAATTAAAACGTTAGTATCTATAAAGTTGCCTGGTTTTATATCTCTTGAAAGAAGTAGGATCAATGGATTGGATGATAACAATCAATTTCCTTCAAATGGCAACCATTACTTAATGTCCAGTGGTAGCAACGTAAAGCGTTAACACAGTGTTCTTCTTTTCTTTAGTTAAAACCTAAAAGCCATATTTCCTTTGTCCCATGTAGTGTGTTTCCATCCCGCTTTCTTGTCCCTATATAACTTCCTATAGTCTTAGTGATTGTTTTCTCCCAGTTTGAATAAAATTCCCAAAACATCACCATTATTCATATGCCATTATAACATTTATTTCCACACCAACTGGTGTAAAATACTAACCACCCACAGAGGCCGAGAGCTATGGTCTGGTTTTAAGTCCATCTGTGATCGGTAATCCTTGGCTCCATACTCATCTTCTGGTACTCGAGCATCTTCAGTTTCAACATTTTTTTTTGCCGCATCTGGAATCCCTATATTAAAAAAACAACCAAATGTGTCTAGTAAAAAACTAGATTTAGAATTAAAAGAGTGTAGTAATAGTAAGCATACACTTATTTTTTAACGCCTTCACATCTTATATCATTTCTTGGGTATTTGCATATTTATGCTAATGGGGTATAAGATAAGGAAATGGGCCCGAATTTGTTTGGAAAGAGTTGGAAACCATTTAAGAAAAATCACCTCAGTATGCCCAGCTGGGATTCAACCCTATGACCTTCAGGCAATTGGAAAACAAAACAAAACGAGATTGACAACTTTATCCGCATGCCTACCAGTGCCAGTATGAACAATATTACTGAAAGAGATTTTATATCATCTTATTAAAAAAGTACCAGCGAGTTTTATCTTAAAAACAATACAATTCAGAGCCTTATTTGATAGCTAAAGGAGTTACTAAATTTTTTTATGATTTTTTTTAACACCAGGTTATCTGCATCTGTAACTTTTGGTAGGTAATATCTATAAAAATAACACTAATTATTTATCATATCTTAGCTCCTTCCTATGAAAATTATAGTATATTCATTTCTATCCTATATTAATACAATAAAACCCCAATAGTACAAACCCTGGTATTCCAAAATTTTGGATATTTGTATAAAAAGTTGAAATAGATAACTGTTCAATTTTTTTCGGTTCGTCTTGCAATCAATTATAGTGGCTTTCTCAACACCAAAATCTACAGCCAATTTTGTTGCATTTTCCCCATTGCCTAACCATATTAACACATGAAGAAGTTATTTCAAAGGTCATGAACTGTGGTGTTTTATGTTTAACCGACATACATCCAAAAGCACTTTAAATTTAATTTTCTCTAAAAAGAAGAAGCTTTAATCCCAATTATTCCAGATAAATGAGGTTCTACAACTGTATTTAAAATACCTCTCAAAGTTGTCATTCTCACAATAGTATAGATAAACTGATCAGTGATCACAGAGAGGTTGGAATTTGAATCCCAGTTGAGTAGAATTAAGGAGACTTTTTCCAAATGGTTTCCCACTAGCTTATCTCTTTATGTGGGTACATTTATCTTAGTTCTACCCTTCAAACTCCTATTCTATTAGTAAAAATATAGTAATGGCCAAGCTAGTAAGAAATGGTGCACATAAATTGTTTGCAAACGGCACAGTTATTGCATAATAGAACTTTACCTTCTCCGCCAGTTTCACCATAATCTTCTTCAGTGTAGGAGTATTCATCATCTTCTTTCTTGCGTTTTTTAAATCTTTTGCTATCTGAAAAAATAATTAAATAATAAACATAGCACAATCAAACATTTAAAGCTGAGGACACTGTTCAAATATTATAGGCAATAATTTATTATAAAATACTTATCATAACTTAAAGAATACAAAAATACACAGGAAATTAGTTTGTAAGCAGAAAGAAACGCTAAGGTGCGGCCCAACCAGTTCTGACGACCTTCAGATTTATGTTCAAATTCCAAACATAAACTTTCAAGTGGAGATTGTCAGGCAAGATATGAGTGGTTCAGAGTGTTTAATTACATTTTTAAATATACGTCTCCGTAATGGTATGTTTAATTTTCACTTTCATATCTATAACCACTGTAAGACATTTAGTGACATGAGTAACATTTAACCCTAATGGATATAAAACCTTTCATAAGTGTCTTTCGTAAACCGAGTTTAAATTACCGGTAGTTATTTTTTGGTTAATTTGACATCTCTCCTGCAGAGTCCAAGGGAGATGGTAAGTCACCCTTGACAGGTTGTCAATGAGGTGTTTGAGCAGCAACTGTTTAATTTTTTGTCTGCTCGAGATAGAGCTCATAGTGTAATGTGATCTGTGATAAGGTACGTTGAATATACTGGTTGTAGTGTATTATTGTAGTGTGTTGGAGAGTTTGTAATTTCCAATGAAAAGAAGACCCCAAAAATCTGTAAGTAGCCTAAGCTAATTTGAGCTGATAGATGGCTTTAAAATAGTTTCTAAAGATCATTGGTAGGAAGCAGCCCACAAACTCAAGGGTGTGGAAAGGATAGTTTGCCGTTCAAACAGTATGTTACAGTCTTCGATTTCAAGTGTGTGGTAAGAGTAAAGTCATCAAGTGTGCATCAAGTCAAATGTACTTGACTATTCAGATACACCCCTTATTTAACTCTCTTTGACACGTCCACAATCCATCTTATTTCCTTCAAAATCATTAAGCATTCTTTCCCCTTTGAATCTCATTTCCTCCTTCTCTACTACTTTCTTTTCATTAATATTTTTCTCTTTGTAGATATATGTCCCACAACCTCTTTCATTCTGTATCACTCTTCACTATCATACGTTTGTACACTTCTTTCTTTTATCTCGAAGTTACTTTGAGCTGTTCATTCCACTATGTATCTCTTTATAGTTTCCACCGTAGCTCCACAGTAAAATAAATTGGCCTATGTGTAATTTTTCCTGATTTAAATAAGAATATAAATAGGATCAAGGACCCCAATGTCTTAAGGTACCGTAAAAGGTATTTTAGTTGGTCATTTAGTTAATTAATAACTAGAAAACATAGCTTAATATTAGTATGGCTCAGTTGTTGGTATGTCAATTGTGAATAACAATCAAATTTGGTAGTTTTTTAGCAAATAAAAAATCTTTCTGACAATTCAGAAGCAAACTATAACATTTTTAAAGTGTCATAATCTATATTTGACATTATATCAATACCATCAATGAGCTTACCTTCTTTCCTTGCTTTTTTAGGTCCACTCATTAGTGAAAATATACCTACTTTAATCGGATTATATGTTCAATATAAACAAAGACTTAGGTGTATGTAAATTTGAAAGCTTGTTATCACAGATTAAAAATTAACAGTAAGAGCTCAGAAGCAATAAGCATGGACCAACAAATAAGAAATAAAAGCAAACATCACATTACTCCAGAGATTAGAAAAGACTATTAGAGATTTCCTAAAAACAGCCCAATTTAGTAATCGTTGGCCATTCTACTTGAGCGAGGTATCTGGCGGGAAACTTCTAAACTACATATTTAGATATTTTAGAAAACATTCTAAAAATATTCAAGTATTGAGCGTTACAATACAAAGATAATAATATCAAAGCACACAAGTTTATATAAATAATTAACTGGTTCTAGACTTAACAATACATGCTATAACTAAGAACATAACTCAACTGTTACATAAGTTCATAGGCATAGACACAGATTAGATAAAAAAAAACGAATGACACAGTTAACTGTGATGTTGTTGCAAAATATAATCATCCAACCCAATGGGTGTTTTGGATTATATGGCTGCAGCACAACCCACTCAAGTACTGGGCTGCTACAGTCAGCTAAGTTAGCGCTGCGTAGCCAAAAGGAACAAAAGCAGTTTTTTTAAATCATTTTAACCGCTTACGTTTCTATTAATTCGAATATTTCACCTTCCTATAGTCAAATGTAAATATAAATCTATAAGTTCAACACGTCCTGTGACCATACCTGAATTTCACCATAACCCCCAAATAGGGTCACGATCCCTTGGTTGGAAACAACTGTAGTAGAGTTGGACGGCGGTAAGGCACTAGTCTTATCAACTATCTTACGCCATCCGAAATAATTCGTATGTTACTCATATAGGGTGTCATTTTGATTAATTTGTCTGTATATTAGAACCAGTAAATGATATGAGGGCATTTAAAACTCCTTTCGGAGTCATATACGAATTACTCCTGATGTTGCAAGATATTTCATTATACCAATGCCTTATCAACCACCAACTCTATTACATTAGCTTACAACCAAGGGATCACGACTCTATATGGGATCATGGTGTGATTCGGATGTGGTTACAGGACCTGTTGAGCATATATCTTCCTATTTACTTTGTTTATTTATTAGAATGACTATAGGATGGTTCAAAATCCGAATTAATAGAAACATAAGCGGATAAAATGATCCAAAAAAACCTGCTTGTGTTCCTTTTGATTATACAACTCTGACCTAGCTGAATCAGCCCAGTTTTTGGGAGAGTTGTACTGATATCACAACATCCAAAATGACCGTTTGGATGGAGGATTCTCTTTAGTAACATCTTAGACACATTCATATAGTCTTTATTTAAGCAATATATACCTAGTAATTAATATAGGTGTTGGTGGGTAAGTGGTCCCAACATAACGCTTACTTGGTTTTTTGTGGACGAAGCGGTTGGGATTCAAAATTTGGCCTGGTGTACACTAGTTGATATTTACGAAATGTTTTTCAATTTGCCCTCCAAGTAAATAAGGGCACGTTTCCTCTAAAGACTACCTACCTAACAACTGAATTAATTTTGGATAGGTGTGTAGTAAAAAAATAATGTAACACTCGTCATTAAACGCTTGTAAATGATTAAGATGTGATGGTCTCAGGCAGTGGTGGCTCGTAGTTAAATTAGTAGGGGTGCTGCTCCATAACATCTTTAATCTTTGTTTTAAAATTGTGTAAAAAGAAAACAAAACATGTATAAATGAAAATTTATTCAGAAACTTGATAAAATCTTAACAAAAAATAACTTTTTTTACCTACTTAAACTTAAATTGTTACAGTTCAAGCTTGATCTATTCATTTAAAAATGAAAACAATTATTCTTGTTTTAATTTGCGCAAAAAGTTCAATAACTTTCTCCTTGATCTCTGGATGACAATTGAGGAAATTTTTCTCCATTGAAAGTACTGCAAGCGCATTTAGTCTTTCTGTTAAATAAGAGAACCGAAAAAAAATTAATCAAATAGAATAGCTGGAAGCAGAATAATAATCTAATTCTACACTCTTCTACACTTTATCATATTCAAAAATATGGTACACGGTTTTTAAGCACAACACACGCTGAGTAAAAAAAACTTCCTTCCACCATCACGCCAGAGTCAGCTCTGCGAGAGCAATAGTTCTCTCTCTATCTGGCAGCCCCACCTTCCTCCCCACCCCCTCCTATGTGCGCACGCGTACAACAGTCAAACACCACGTCGCTGGCACTGTGAAGCACACAGTTACATACAAAGATTTTTGTATCTTTTTAATAAACTGGGGGATGGCTACTGAAGTACTGACTTTAAGCTTAAGGAATATATATGGTACTACAAAAATAAAGAAAAAAGGACTCATTATATTAAATGTTATCTATAATATCAAGTGGAAATAAGGGGTGCTGCAGTTCCGCAGTGCCTATACACGAGCCACCACTGATCTCAGGAAAAAAACATCGGGGTTAAACCGTACGAAATGTTTGAAGCCATGGCTCTATTATATTTTATTTATAATAATACTATTACAATTTAAATATAATACAAAGTGTATAAAGTCTACCTTTCTTCAGCGTACATAGTTAATTTATTTAAAGAGTGTATGTGCATGTATATATATAAATTTTAAACGTTAAAACGCATAAAGTTACTATGTCAAGCTATATATAGCTTTACATAGTAACTTTATACGTTTAAGGCCTTTCCTACCCTCTCTGGCGGTGTGTTGAGCTTTCAGTTCTCAAATTAGATGCCGTCTTAACGTTATACGAACTGGTGAATTCTAGCCATCAGGTTGGCAGCATTACTGGTTTGTTTGCACAATTGTGAGTCTGGCTGACCGCGACCGGTAATCAGTAAAGGCCGCAAGCAATCTTTTCCTAGAACTGATAGAAATAAGAAGTGTAGTACAGGAACGTAAAGTGTGTAGACGTCCAAGTTGGACTAAACGTGGGGAGATAAAACGTCAAGATACAATCATACTCTCGAGCAAAAAAATTAGTCTATCCATCCCAGCCAGTTAGACACTTTTCTCTGGGGGTTCAAATCCCTGCTGAGGGTATTTTGGGGAGATCTTATTCAATCGTTTCCTTCTACTCTTCCACACAAATGTGGGTACATTTCCTTCATTAATTCTGCCTGTTTATGTATGAACTAATTACGTCAGTGGGTTAGGGATAAATACATTTCAATTTAGAGGAAGTGTATCCGCGTTCGCGTAGAGAGAGAGGAGGAATATATTTAGGAAATATCCCCCGATCATGATTGAGCCACGATCTCACAGTCATCGGCAGACTAGTCTATTGCGATAGTGACACCTTAGACCATGTGGCTACCAAAGTGGGATATTACCAATTCTAATGTCTAAAAATAACTAAACGATTAAAATAACATGACTTACCAAATCTTTAAAAATTACGTAAGCTAGAGAGGTGGGAGGGAGCTTACGCGAGGGCAGGGTGGGAGGGAGGATCTAAAATCATATAAAAAAGCCTTACGTAATTTAAGGATGGCGACCTTGCAATAAAAACTATGGGCCATAAATACAAGGCCTAGCAGCCGGGCCATGTTACTGAGCAGAGCAGAAACGAACTCATTGCTTTATAAATCACCTTTTTAAAAAGGTCTTGAACTATTTTTTTCAAATAAATATCTGGGGAGGGTAGCGATAAATAATACTGTATACTTATTTATCAGAGAACAAATGATTTAAGGTAAAATTACAGATGACTCATTTTTGAAGATTTTGTTACTAACTATAATAAATTAACTATACGAGAGATTATATAGCTTACGATTTTATCGAACCATTTATTTGAGTTTATTAGTAAGCAGGTAAAATCAAAAATCAAATTTAATGTGCTAAATTTGGCCACGTTGCTTTGATTACTTTTTAAACTTTAAAGGCTAAAGAGGCACTAAAATATTTAAAAAGCCGTTTCATTTCTAAGACTAGAACAATTTTGACTATAGATATATCTGTTATTTTTAATACCGATATCACCGCGTCATACTACTTGTTCATGTTGTACGCATATATGATCATCTAATAGGGTAGTAATGAGGAAGGAAGCATTTGAGAGGTTATCTACCAGCACTTTTATTTTGGGAGATGGGGAAACAATTAAGCAAAAACTACCCTCAGTAGACCCGACCAGGATTTGAACCCCAAATGCTCCTCTATCAGCAGGACAATTTAACACTTGACCATTCGGCCACTGAAGTGAATATCCGTTATCTAATACGGTGTTAACAATTTTCAAACATCTATAGGATTTACACAATTTTCCAGAAATACATTTTTTATCCTATTGTTAGATTTTAACTTGAGTAATATCTCCATGGTGTCAGCCTGCAAGAAGGTTATATCAATTGAGAGGCTGCTGTATGTTGGCGAAGATAGTGGCAACATTTTCGGGTTGAGGGTGTCATGTGGTCAGCAAAACAAACCCTCCGGCCTTCTATCTCAGTTTTCTAGACTAAAGCGCTACGTATTCATCAAGTAGCTCCTCATTTGTCGTCACGAGGTTGATTTTGGTTCCGTTTCAGACCCACTGCTTCGCAGACAGAATTGGAAGCACCGGGCTTCGAAACCGAGACTTCGGGACCTGAAGTCAGTAAATCTGACCACTATACCACAGAGGCTGTTGGGTATCAACTACTTATTTACTTTGTGGCATTGGGAACACAAAAGTTCATTAACTTTAATGGCTTTAAATATATTTTACGTATAATCGACTCCATGTCGTGGTCAAGAATGCTAAAGCGCTATGACTGAGCAATGACTGCGTAAATTAATAAGCTCTAGTAAATTCGCTAGTTCGATTTCCTGTAAGGTTGAATTTACTTAGTACTAGCGTGATACGAACTCGGCCAAGGCACAAGAGATTTTGAACATACTATAAGTGCGTTACAGAGTGTTTGTATCATTTACTTTCAGCTAAGTGCTTTTTTAGAAAAAGTACTTGAAACATCAGAATAATCACTACATTTTTATATAGAAATATTTATTTGTATTTTAATTTTGATATTATTTCTACAGTAAATAAAATAGTATCGCTACTCATCCGTTGTACTTAAATTAGTAAATATAGATAGCCTAAACGCCAGTAATATGATACAATTAAACAAAACTGGCCCTTTACGACAAGCAGTTAAATAATCGATTATATCTTTGAGTTTCTTTGTGTGCCCTGTCCTTTCTTCCATCGACCCATGCTTCATAAACTTGTTATTCACAAGGATATAAAATAATATGGTGTAAATATTTTTCCACCTCAGAATTTATACAATCAATTGGATCTTGTTCGAAAGCAAAAATAGTCACATTTTATTCATTATATAAAAATAATCATCGTGCGTACTTATTGTTCGGGATTCGATACATTTTTTCTGGAAATAGCGTATAAACTGCGAGAATGCAAAATATTCGAATTAAAAGTAATCACATTTAACAAGCTAATAAAATAAATTTAACATATTCATACTTTGAGTACCTACCAAAAACTTCGTTCTTTAATTTTTTGAAAAATAACTTATTCCAAAGTCAAATCATGGACCGTAAAATAAATATAATAGCTAAAAACATACTGAGAACGTCTCCAAACTACATTTAGACCCAATTTTATTTTAAATAACTTTATTTGATATGAGCAGGAATGTTTATTTTTATTTATTATAATAGGTGATTAAAAATTCAATGTATAGTAGTTTTCATATACTCTGAATATTAACACTTATTATTACAACGTGTAGTGCTCAAGAATGCGAAAACCTGGGAAATAATGTAAGATAAGAGTGAAGAATATTACATGTTTTACTGCCTCAGATAAATAAGGGCTAATGTCATAAAATGTTGTGTATGGAGAAGCATGTGGTTTTTTCTTTGAAAATAATGTATCACTATAGTAATACTCTCATTGAAGTAAGTAGGGATCAACATATTTATTCACACAGCAGTTAAAACTGTGTGAGTATTTTAGTTACTGAACATAATAAGATGTTTATATTTAATCATGCAAATTTTCATAGTTGGACATTGGCCCTTCTTATCCCAACCCACAAAGTATTAAAGTTTCTTTGACTCAGGAAGATCACAGAGATTAGCTTAACCCTTCACTGCCGCCTGAATTCCGATAATGTAATGTTCAGACTAACGGCACCTATTATCAACTAAGATAACTATTTGTAGAAGGAAAAGAGTATTTAAAACTATGTATTCTTACTAAAGTGTCAACTTGCGAGTCGTTAGAGCTCAATAACATCGTGATTATTGAAGCCAACCCAAATTTAAATATACGTTTAAAAATAAAAATAAATTATTCATGAAATAATATGTTATGAACAAACACACTAGCATAATTCTACAAAGAAAATAAATAAATCTATTAATAATTTTTGTTTTACCATTTAAACTGCATTGAAACGGAAACATTTTAACGAGAATATTTCAATAACTATTTTTAGCATGGTTTGAAAATTCCATAAGAATTATAAAAGATGCCCAGATATGTTATTAAAATAAATAGAAAACAACACTGTTGAATTAGTAGATATTTTTTTTAAACATTTTGTTTTATTTATAACTCCGCATTTATGGGTAGGCTCAGCCTTAAGTTATATATATAGATTTACATAGTAGCTTTATACATTTTAACTTTTAAAATTAATTCTTTGATTAAATTTTTACAAGATTATTTCAGCGAGTTTGATAGATTATTTAAATTTGATATATTTTTCCAAGTCTTTTGTGAGTTTGTTTATATATTTCAATTTAATTTTAAGGCAAACTGATCAAATATAGAGTAAAATAATTTAAGTAGAAAGCTGGTGGTGAAGGCTCATGGAAATACAACTTAAGGAGGATTAGTCTTGGAGAGATTTTTTTTAACATTAATATTGACCAAATTTTAAGATCAATATAAAAAAAATACTTATTTTATTTATTTTGTAACTAATAACATGAGTCTAGCCTTTTGCTGCATTTACAGTACTTTCGAATTCATGAAATTGGCAGGTTGCTACTTATTATTTAAAATATATTCATCTATCTAATTATTTAGAAACTCTAATTTGAGTCACTTCTGCAGTAGATAAGATTTACAAGTAATCTATAGCATTTCTAAGCAGACTCCTATCTCTCAGAAATTTCGCGGATTTATTGTTTGTAGCTGGTTAATATACTTTTGTGGAAATTCTACTTTTGTAAATTGGTTAATAGGTGTTTAAATCTTGGGAAAATTATACAACTAAGCTATTTTTGTCATCCTAGGTAATTACATTTATTAATTTAGTAAATTTCCTATTTATTAAATGTTTTTTTAGATGTAAACTTCGCCTTTATGTTATACAGCCTAGCCGGCATCCTGATTTTCTCTTCTCTTTTATAGTATAAGGGATTATTTACGTACTTGAGAAAAACAATTTTGGTTTTTCTAAAGAAAGCATAGTAGTTAATATATTCTGGTAAAAAATTTAGCACGGAATTTAATTTAATAGGTAATTTATCATATTTATATAAGGCTAATGCTTGTAATGCGTTTAAACTAATTGGGGTCTTAAACGCCCTATTGACTTTCCCTCGCGATTCTCGTTTCACGTGAAAGCCTCCTCAATAAGTACTTCTGATTGAATTTTTAATATTCCCACCAAGTGTTCAACATAATATCAAGTTTAAATAATTATATGCATATATTTTTTCTTAGCATTGCATCTTTGGATATGTTAAGTTTATATGCATATATACTAATTAGGCTAATGAAAGGTTTTAATTAAAGGACCCGTCTCGGTGGCGTAGTTGACTAACGCGCTTGTGTAGAGCTCTAATGCTGAGGACGGGGAGATCGAGGTTCGAGTCTTGGTCGGGTGAACTGGGGGTGGTTTTTCCTAAATGGTTTTCCCCTCTCCCTCCACGCAAATGCGGGTTCATTTCCTCTAATTCAACCATTTCCAAATCCTAATCCATTAGTGTAATTAGTACTTAAAGCGTATAACCCGAACGGGTAGTAAGACACAGTGCTAAATATTATTATTTAATTAAAGGAAGTGAATCCGTATTTGCCCAAAGGGTTGAACATGACAGTAACACCTTAGACCATGCGGCCATGAAGCTGGTCTTAAATTATTATTGTAATTTATGTTTGTACATCTTGTGGGGATGGTACCAATCATCAACCTCTAATATATTATAATCTTAATATCAATATTATATGATTATTTTTACGAACAAAATTTTAAGCCTACCATTTATATTACCGGAACAAAAAAAATTTCAACAAAATATAACAAATTAACTTAAAATAAATAAGTTTAAAAACCGATACATTAGTCACCATATTGTCTCCCAAACTAAACTTATCATTTTATTAAAATCTAAAACAACCACATTTATAATCTCATGGCAAATGTAGGATAACTATTTAAAATGAATAACTATTGTTCTTACATCTTGTATCAAAGAAAAGTTTGAAAATCTTCAGATGTAATGACACCAAGCAGATTGAGAAGTGAGGAAAAACCTTCAAAAAAATCTTTTGTAAGAAATAAGTAATTTTTGTGATATCAATTAATCAGAATTACTATTACGATTCTTAACCAGCAAACTTAATCCAACCCTCCATGTGCAAATAAATTTTAATTTTAATTAATAATAATATTAACACCGTGTCTTACTACCCGTTCGGGTTATATGCTTTGAAGTACTAATTACGCTAGTGGATTAGGAATTGGGAATGTTGAATTAGAGGAAGTGAACCCGCATTAGCGTGGAGGGAGAGTGGAAAACCATTTAGGAAAAACCCCCCTCAGTTCACCCGACCGAGATTCGAACCTTGATCTCCCCGTCCTCAGCAGTCGAGCTCAACACGACTAGCGCGTTAGCCAACTACCACACCGAGGCGGGTTTTAATTTTAATTAACCTGTATATAAATAATAGAATAATATTGATCAAATAAACCATTTAATCTCAGTAAAAAAAACTATCATATATCAACATTTTAATGCATTAACATAATTCAACACAAAAGATAATCAATAGGCCTTCTTACTAGGGCCTATTTAATTTTTTCTTGTGAATATTGTGAGTTTTGTTTTAGTTAATTGTATTATCATTTTAAATAATTTCAAACATTATAAGGCTTAATAGCCTATTATTAATTTTGCTAATTGTTCTATCTCTGATGGCCACTGTAACCCACTAAATTTATTTCGGGGCACACCAATGGGTTGCGACCTGCAGTTTAAAAAACACTGGACCAAGCTATAACCTTTTCTTATAAACTCTGCCAATTGTGGAACTATTCTAAGTAAGCTTGCAATGCTATCTTCCAGGGTAAACAAAAGAAACCTGCTATTTTGAATAACCAGTTGAGATAGGGAATAATACCTTATCTACTGGTATTATATTATATTATAATACCTGTAGGCCTATTTTAACATAACAATATCATTTTTGTATGAGTGGGAGATAAGGTAATATTCCCTATCTCAACTGGTTATTCAAAATAGCAGGTTTCTTTTGTTTACCCTGGAAGATAGCATTACAAGCTTAGTTAGAATAGTTCCACAATGGCAGAGTTTATAAGAAAAGGTTATAGCTTGGTCCAGTGTTTTTTAAACTGCAGGTCGCAACCCATTGAGTGTGCCCCGAAATAAATGTAGTGGGTTGCAGTGGCCATCAGAGATAGAACAATTAGGCCTTGACATAGTTTTAGAATACAAATTTTCTGCACTGAAGTATGACTTCTAAAAATGGCTCGTTAAAAATAGTAAAATGGGGCAAAGTCTGTTTCTTTTTCTCAGGGTTGGAGTGTTGGGAACACGAATAAAGGTTAATGTTTTTGTAGTTTTTATAGCAAATTCTGGTTTTGGCCACATGAAGTTGATCCAGTAAAAACATAAAATTTGATTTCTTTCACATGTTAATATCTAACAGTTCTTGAATATTTGTGATGAGCAAGGTGGCATTCTAAGAGAACTTTTTTACTATGAAGATAAAAAGTTGTAATTAAATTCCATGATACTCTTTACAGATTTAAAAACAATTGATATCACCTTGTGAAGAAAACTACTCTTTTGTTTATATTGGGCTTCATTATACCTAAAAAAAGTTTTGATACCAAAACTGCAAAAACACAGACCTTTTCTCGTGTTCACCATTCTTTCACCTTAGTTTAAAATATGCATCACGCCCCTTAACAAGAAAGCACATCCATCGAATAAAATAAACTTTTAACTTTTTCTTCTTCTTTAGTTTACTCTGGATTTTGTTATTTATAAAAGTTGTAATATTAAATATTGAAGACATTTGCTCTAGCACCACTCTATGACTACTGGATAACTACTACTCTCAGGAGGTTAAAATTAGCGACCAGATAAAGGTTATCAGCTACTTGAATATTTTACTCATTTTATGAACTGAATTTATCTGCTGGTACACCTATCTATAGGCTAAATATATTTTTATCCAGAATACACAAGGTTGGTACTGTTTTTACTAGTGCTCACATGTGTATAAACCTTGCTCCTACCACTACAACCTAGCAAGTGGCGACAGCGCTCAACATTTGTTAAATAATGGCGGCTAAACAAGTTCAAGGAAACAGATGGCGTCACATGGGCGCAGAAGCTAAGTTGTCTTGCAAGTACTAATTTTGGTGTCTGCCAAAATGTGGGCAAGAGTTTGGTACAACGCTTACAAAATTTCATTTATTGTATTCACATTTAAATAATTTGTTCTTATATGACTATAATTCTACATATAGCTTGTCAGTTTTTATAAAAGTATGAATTAAATGTTCTAGCGCTATATATAGTAGAACCTGGGCCTGTTTTTTCTAAACATGCACACCATGGTTTTAACCTAAAAACAAATCTGATAGGTGAAACCTGATGAAAAACAATGCGTCACTATAGCAACAGCAATTTTAATGTTAAGATAAAAGTTATTAGGTACTTAAACCTCCCAATAAAAATGTGATGGATAAATACATTTTATCTGGCAGATAAATGCTATATGGCGGTTGTAAGACACACTTTTAACTTATTGACCAGATAAAAATATTTAACGGCCAGATAAATATTTATCCAGGAGTCACAAGACCAGCCCGTAGTGAATCAGAGTTCCTGGTTACAGATTCAGAGGTCTCAGGTTTGGCCCATGGTACTTCTAGTTTTTTTCTGTGAAATAATGGGTCTGGAATGGGGTCAATTATTAAGCCTTGTTAGGACAAATGAGGATCTACTAGAAAGAAAAAGTAGTGGCTCTGGTCTAAAAAAAACTTGTACCAACAGCAAGCACACACATTCAAAAAAGCCTTTCGGTTTTTTTAGAAACTATCCACGTGTTGACACCTGAAACCTCACTTATAGTGAGCTTTGAGTCACTTGGTCTTAACTGTTTCTGCACCTCGTTGGGCGTAAGAAACTTTTCACCATGAGGAGATCTGAGCCTTTGTTTCTAGAAGTAGTTGTAAAATTTGTTAGTGAATATTCCTTTGATGGTTTTTTCCATCAACAAGGACTCAAACTAGATCATTTAAAATTATTGATGCGGGCGAATTGTTTTCGCTTAGTTCAGCGGTTTAATCCATATGACAAAACTATTGCAAGCTATCTCCTCCACAATGGTGTTTTATGTGCACATTTCTCATGTAAACAAAACCACAGCTGCAAAAAACTGTTAGCAAGGGGGTTAGGAGAATAAGCGAATTTCTTGGGCCAGCAAAGAAAGGCAAGAGTTGAACTGTGAATGAATAGAATTCTAATGTCTTCTACTGGCTCATTCATTACAAAACAATTCATAATATTTATTTTGTGAAGCTTAGCCTAACTAATGCTTTCCTACTCACTTGGCACAAAAAAAAAAGTGCAATGACAATGAATTTAACAAATATACTGGCCTTTGTAAACTACTAGTAATTGTGTTTGGGACCTAATATAATTTTATCTTCATTAATCTGACGGCTAGTCTGTTGTCACAACTGTCCCTTTGTTTCGCTAAGAAAAATTACATGTCACTGCAATAGCTGTAGTATATTGCTACCTCTCGACAGGCCCCTATATACAATTGGCCTCAAAATTATGGTTCATAGAGGGATCAAAAATTTAAACATGAAATCTGAACTTCCAGAAGCGCATACAATATAGATGTGTTTTTCACATCTTCAAATTCCATTTAAAACTAGTTCAAAGCCTATAAAAGTTTGGAACACACGTGTCATACTTCTTGACTGCATTAATTTTTTATCTAATAACTTTAAATGATCAAAGGTTAACATATTTTAATTGATCTTAGCAAAGATAGCAACTTCAGAAGATGTGTGTAGTTTGTTGATCATGGGATTTTGTATTGTTTGAAGCTCCAATGGTCTTGTGTGTTTCAGGAAATGGCGGTGACTCTAGGTAAGACCCCAGTGTCTGTATTACAAGAACTGCTGAGCCGCCGAGGGACCACTCCCAAGTATGAGTTGGTCCAAATTGAAGGAGCCATTCATGAGCCAACATTTCGCTACCGAGTCACTGTGTCCGATGTTGTTGGTAAGATATATAAGCTATAGGTTTTTGATTTTTCCATTAACGGCTTTGATAGATATGACCCTTTGGGAAATTATGGTCAGAAAATACACAGTTTGTATTTATGTTTTGAATAATTGTGTTCATTTTACTGTGGAAAAATAAAGTTTAAATAAGATTTAATTAATTAATTTTTTTAGCATCGCATCTTACTACCTGTTAGGGTTACATGCTTATGTACTAATTACACTAATGGTTTTAAGGATTTGGGAGGCTATATTTAGAGGAAGTTTACCCTTGTTAGTGGGGAAGGAGAGGGAAAAAGCATCCTCAGTAGACCTGACTGAGATTCAAACCTCGATCTTCCCATCTTCGGCAGTCTAGTCTTCTGAGACCATGCGGCCACCAAAGTGGGTGAGCTAAAATTGTTTTGATAAAAATGGAAACATCAAATTGAAAGGTATCGAATAAATAATCCTGGAAATAGAAAAAATGTTTAAACCCATTTTACTAACACGGGTTGTGTGAAAACTAGAAAAATGTTAACACAATATATCCACAGTGCCTGAGTAAAACAGAAAATGCTATATGAAATTTCTCAAGTGAGCTCTATTTTTGACTAGTCTTATTTTCCACAGAAAAAGTTGTAAGCTGCTGTTTGTTTCTATGTGAGTTTCAGATATGCAGAGGTACCGGTACTAGTATAGCGGTAATTGTTGTTATGAGAAGGATAGGCAAATTTAATGCATAATTATAAACTTGTCTTATCAACCTTTTCAATTAGCTTAGATTTTATTGTTCCTCATTTGTTTATGCAATCATAAATTAACATGGTTTTTACTTTTAAATGTCTAGACATGATTTTTAAAGTAGGCTAAATAGTTTTATGCTCTCGTTGAAAACCTGGTTTTAGTACAAATTAATTGAGTTAATTTAAGCATTGTGTTAACTATTCTTCATCGAGATGGGTTAAGCGTAGCTTCAATTATGATTATTTATTAAAATAGTCAATAATATTAACACCAGCCACAAAAAAAATTAACATGTGTTGAAAATAATAATTTTTCAGTTAGATTTAGCAGACGTGAGTTTAGATAAGTTATTTATTTTATCCAAATGGTTTCTTATCACTTGACATTTTATTTTTCTATCAACATATATTGTAATGGGTGTAACAGATATCTCACTTAGCTTTATTATTACCGAAGATTAGTTCTAGTTTAATACTTTCTAAACTTATATTGTTTGGCTAGGATCTTGTGTGTTAAACTAGGCCCATTTTTTAATTCATGCCTTATATTTTGTGTTACTTTAATAATAATTTGAAAATATCTGCAGAGTGACATTTTTTCTTCATTTCACATGGAAAAGGTGTTGACAATGTTGGAGGGACTATAAAACACACTGTGGAATTTTGTTAAAGGCACGAAAAATGCTTGTTAATCAAAGAAAAGATTTCTTCTTGAATGTTACAAAGCAGTTGAGTTATTTTTGTCAGAAAAGAAAATACTGATGAGAAAATTAGTATGCCGATTGACTAATAGCAAAATCTAAAATTAATTACTTGAATACAGTCCTTCAACAATTTCAGAGTCTATGATCAACACAATATTTTAGCCTCTATAAGAACATTCTAAAATGAAAAAAAAATGAAGGTTTTTTCTCAGAAACAACGTAATTGTAGGTGAAAACGTTTGTTCTAATAAGATGTTTACCCTGATTCAGAAGATGAGAGTATGGCTTCTCTTGAACTATCTTTAGAAATTATTGGTATTGCTGCACAAGAAACTAGAATGGCTTGTTTGCTCTCTGGGATCTGCCAAGTGATGGTAAAAAGAACTCACACAAACCTTATGTGAAATGACCCTCATTTAAATAGGCTGAAATTGAAATATTTTGAGTTTATTGAGTCACCGATTAAAAGTCATATTGGCCACAAAGCTTGAAAATCAATAGTATTTTTGCTAAAGCCATTTGAAATGCTATATTTTCGATGTGCGATGATATAAATGCCAACATTGTGTGTAAGCCTATGTTTATGTAAAAATATGTGTGTGTATGGATAGTAATTCATACGTGTAGATGCAAACTTTCTTTATACATATTAACAAAAATGTGTGGGTTTGTATAGTGTGTGTATGTGGATTTGTGTGCGAGTGTGTGGATATATGTGTACACTATTTTTAATTGTAATGATTGTATGGATGCAAACCTTTGGCTCACATTTACATGAATAAATAGTATAATATCTATACACAGTCACACACATGCTCAACTGTATTTTTGCATGCACACACTGTTTGCATCTATATGAGTAAATTGTCTCACCTAGAACATAATGAACTATATGATTGTGCATTTAAAATAGGCTTATATAGCATTTCAAACGGTTCTAGCAAAATACAAACTATTTTAATACACATTTTTAAGTTCAGCAAGGAGAGAAAATATGTTATAAAAATATATAAAAGATGTCAAAAGAGAGTTGTCAAATAATATTTAACAAGTTTGAAAATACACATTAAATTTTAGATCATAAATAATGGTAATCAAAAACATTTATCATAATAGCCTTTGTAACAATACATAAAAACATTAAATTAAGACTTATTACATATAACATTCATTAGGTTCTCGAACAATGGTGAAATAGATTATTATTATGTATTTTTTATATTATTCACTTAATATTTTATCGATGGATTATCTTGCATATTTATATTATATACTTAATTGAAGCAGAAAGAATAAGTGAAAATAGTGCTATAAAAGTTTTTGTAAATTTGTTGAAATTGAAAATATTAATAAAAGTAAAAAAGTTGGAGTTTACAAATTGACGATTTCTAAGTACTAAATCCCATTCTCCTTGTGTTGAGAAGCTGCGTTAGCTGACAACATTTGGCAACTAGTTTCAACATGATTCTGCATCATCCTCAGGTCAGAGTTATTGAGAGGAAGGTGTTGCCCACATGGAGTGAGGAACAGGATCTTGACCTGCCAATAGCAATAGATTATGCCTCAAATTTTGATATAAATGAACTATGCTAGTCTTTTAAATTATCGGCTATTTCATAAATTATGCTAGGCACAGTATTTTGACTCAAACTTATACTTTTAAATCTTGTTATTTGTTCTGGACACACCACTTCCACTGTTATAATCAAGTATTTACAAATAAATTTTCCTTCAGTAAATGGTTTTGAATTACTTGCGAATAAAATTATATTAGATAACTAGCTTTTACTGCAGCTGTATTATCTTCAATAGGTTTGGTAAACACATTTTGTTGTTTTCAAATAACTAATTTCAATTTTTCCAATTACTTTTCATGAAGTTTTGCAACATATTGGTCATAGTTCGATTTGTTGTTTATATAATAGTACCATTTAAGATGGTACTCCTTACAAATTTCATTAGAATTCTTACATATCAGGCACACTATTTAACTATTCACTTTGATTTCTCTTGAAAACTATAATTTTCTTCTTCAACAGATTTTTTTTAAATTCATACTGGCACCAGACTTTGACATAATGTTTATCAAATACAGGTTTAACTAAATAAAAATAAAAATAAAACACAAAACTCACTCACTATAACTCTCCTCATAGACTTGATTGTATGACTGACTAATGGTGATTTTGTCACTTTGATCTGATGACTAATGTGTGAAGATTCGAAACTTCGACTTGGCTTCAAAACAAGTATCCACTTCGACTTCACTTCAAAAACAATTCCAGCCTTACCAATTATGAAGATTTGCCAATAAAAAAAATTGACAGCTAAAATACTAAATTTATGATCAATTATTGCCATTATGAGCTGTAATATACATTAAATATTAATATGGAAATTTGACACCTTGGCTCATTTGGTAGCCTGTCTAATGAGCTAAGGATCCCGGCTTCAACTCCCGGCATGGCAAAAATATTTATCTTTGGTGAAGTAGGGGTTTATTTACCTTACCCTTTCACACTGATGAATTAACGGCCAGGGACTGGATGTTGTACCTTTCTTAGTCTTAAGTTAGATTGTAATTCATGAAGTTACAACAGGCCTAGTAAGCCAGTAGTGGAAAATATATCACTTGAATAGGAAAAAAAACTGACCCGAGCCAAAGGCTGGAAACAGTAAAGGACATAAAAAAATAAAATAAAAACCATATGGGAAAAAATATGAAGCAATTTAATCCTAGTTTGTGATATTAACTTAATTAATAAAAATAAATATTACAAACAATTGTGCAGTAAACATTTTTAAAATTAATTTTAATGAATAAAGCTATATAAATAACCACACTGTATTATTTCTTCAAGCATAAAACAACTAACAAAAATATTTGAGCTTCGATTGCACTTCGAGATTATTTCATATATTTGATTTCACTTCTAATTGAAAAAGTGGACGTCGTACACCCATAGCTGTCATACAAGCTTATCTTTTCTTTCTTTCTTTAATAATATATTTTGTTTATAATCTTTAGTTTTCTTCTTTGAAATTACTTTAGTCAGGTCAATCCCACAATGGTGCATTGCTGCTGTTACATTGTTTACCTTATCAGAAAACAATTATACCATTTAATTTCTTGTATTTTCCTCATTTAGCAATGGGCACAGGGCGTTCCAAGAAGGAAGCTAAACATGCTGCAGCAAAGGCAATCCTTGACAAAATGATTGTCTCTTCTCAGGAGGAGGGAGGTGGAATTATCGGCTCCACTAACAACATCCCTGATGTGTAAGTGTTCTTGATGTAGTAGGCTTTGGTTGAGATCGGGCAAAAACATGATAATCCACATTATATGAAAAAATGTGTAAGCAATGCCTTCTGTTAACTTACTTCTTGAACTAAAAGTTGTTTTTATTGTCAGTCAAGACCTTTAGGATATAGACAAATATTTTATTTATATTTTATAGCTACATTTACCAATTTCCTAAAGCTAAAATGTTGAATACATCCCATCTTATCTAAATCTATGAGGCATGTTTTTGCCCTGATCCCTTCAATTCCCAGAACAAAAATGGGATGAGGGATATTAATAAAGAGTAGAATATTAAAAAAAAAATTATTACCAGCACATGCAAATATTGAACTTAACTTTTCACAGAACTCAACAAAAACTAGGTAGATGTAGAGGGTAACTGCATTTAATCATACCATGAGTATTTTTTCAGATATAGATACTTTACTCATCTAGTTTCTATATATCAATACCAATACATCCAACACCTTAGCTTAGTCGGTAGCGTGTCTACCTCCTAAGCTAAGGGTGGTGTGTTCGATTCCTGGTATGGCTGAAAAATTTATCATTGGTGAAATGTGGTTTTAGCCTTTCACATTGATAAATTTACGGCCACAAGCTGGAAACAACAATGGATGTAAAAAAAATACCAATACAAACTTAGGAATACGCAGCATGAGTATGTTGCAGCCAACAGGTGCACACACAAAAAAAAACTAAAGATCTAGGACAAATGCACAAGTGTTGTCAACATATTTTTTCTCTTCTCTTAATAGTTAATAGACTTTAAAGTTACACTATTTATTTAATAGGCAATTATCGATCTCAATCAACTTATGTTTACATGAATGACACCTACAATAGCAGCCATTAATGCAAATTCTATTATAGTTTATGAATTATTGATCCATATCTAATCATATTTTAAAGTTGTTATGAAAAACTTTACAAAAATTATATTTTTTACTAAAATTACGTGACAGCCAGGACATAGAAAAAATTGTTACTGTCCAGTACAAAATGGGATATATGGTCAGACTAGTATTAGTAGAATGTCAGAGCATCACTGATCGAAACTGATTTGGAGCTGATATAACTCAATATTTTTTGATTTATGCATATTACAGAATAATATATACTTAGCCCAAAGACTTCTTTCCCCCTTTTTGTTGGGTGCTGATGCATTCTGTAATGACATAAATGGTATCAAGGCATTAAATCATAGTTTCTTAACAGGGGATGAACAAATAAAGTGAACCCGCATTTGTGTGGAGGGAGAGTGGAAAACCATTTAGAAAACACCGCCCCTCCCCCCAGTTCACCCGACCAAGATTCGAACCTCGATCTCACCGTCCTCAGCAGTCGAGCTCAACAAGACTAGCGCGTTAGCCAACTACGCCACCGAGGCGGATGAATATCTTTCTAATTTATACTAATTGGTAGTGGTGTACAACTTAGACGTGTGATAAAGTTGCCCAATTATTTTACCATGATACTTTACTAATTTTTAGTAGGCCTTGCAAAAAATTAATTACATTCATAAACAGTTGTTGATTACGTCTATTCAAAGATAAAAGCTTGCCGTATTATACAATTATTTTTGTTTCATTGCAGAAAGAGTGAGATAGTGTCGCCTTACGATGACAAGATTCCGGGGAACCCAATCGGCATGCTGCAGGAGATATGCATGTCTCGACGCTGGCCTCCACCCAGCTACGATCTCACGAGTGAGGAGGGGTTGCCCCACGAGCGACTCTTCACCATTCAGTGTACTGTATTCAAACAAAAGGAAACTGGTGAGTTTGCCGAAAGTTGAGGAAGAAGATATAAGGCACATTTTGCAAAGGCTATTTTATTTAAAATGTTAAAAGGAACATCCATTCATTGATGTCTATACTAAATAGGATTATTCCCTGTAAGTTGTTAAAACCCACACCAATGTGTACATGGTGTTTATGTCAAAACACATTTAGTCTTGTTGGCCGGCTCACACCTGAATCGTGTGTACCGAAAGGGTTTTTTCCAAAAAAAAATTTTACTTTATTTTTCAATTTTTTTTGTATATTTTGCCCTCCAGCTTACTTAGCTTGTCGTGGTTTATACCTGAGTAACACTCTTAGGTCCTCAGATAGACCTTCGCTTGGTGGTAACCTTCCCTAACCGAGGTTCTGGGTGCTGATATATTAGCTCATCATCACCAACCCTCTCACTCCCAGCCCACCCCGGTGGGAGCCAACTGGTCAGACTCTGCTCCAAGCTTGTTGGTTTTGGCCCCGAGTCTCTTGTCTGCACCTGACCTGGTTTCCGCTGGGGTTCAACCTGACCTCCACTAGGTTATCATACTCTGTGATGGTATGGTCATGTAATGAGGATGGAAAAATTGAGAATGCCAAAGAAAATGTTGGAAATGAAGTATGTATGAAAAAGACCGCAAGTAATGTCAGGAAAGAGGTGGGAGGATCAGATAACAGAAAGTGTTCAAGTGAGAGGAGAAGAATGGGGGAAGGATAGAGGTAGATAGAGGCATTTTATTAAACTGAACCAGTCACAGTCTGGAAACAGATGATGATGGTTTTCTACATTCCATGCATATGTGGGCACACTTAGACATAGTTTACCTTCATAATCCCTACCATATTAGCATAATTAATATATACATAAAATCCTAACTGGAATTATCACATTGTGAGGAAAAAAGAGCTACAGAATGGACTTGTATTAAAACTAATAATTTTGGCTTACGTATATTTACTCCAAATGAAATAAATTGGTTCCAGCTTTTGTCATAATTATTTTGGGAGCATTCCAATATTTTTGCAAAATTTGCAAAATTGATTCAGTATGTATGTACTGTATCAACTTTTCAAATTTATATATAATATATTTATATTTTATATATATTTATATTAAATTCATCCATTCCCACCTTCCCGGCAAGTTTTAGGTGGGAAACAATGTGCTTTGGCTGTGGCTTTTTTTTAGGAGGCAGCTCAACAGTTATTTATTAAGTTCAGCAAGCAGATAGCTTGAACGATTTAGAGAAGGACACACACATTCTACCTAGCATATTTTGTGGCGTGTGGAAATGAGGTTTGGGGAAGGGGGGAATAGCTAGCCAAAGTCAATTATTTATGAGTGATCAACCTTTCTGATAGGTCTGTCTTGTTAGTGAGAGAGTAGAGATAGCAGGGGGGTCATTTCTATAGACCATTCAAGGGGCTTAAAAGAGAGAAGTTTTAAGGTGTGTCAAACATAGGTAACTTAAGAGGTTTCAAACACAGAATATTTAAGGGGTAACAAACCAAGGTATCATTTAAGGGGTATCATACCTAGAGAACATTTAAGAAGTTTCAAACCTAGACTTTATTTTAAATATAAAACACAATTTTCAAAATTTATTATCATCTTATAAAAATAATTTCTATCAATAATGTATTTAAATTAACTATTCAATTTATATTATTCAATATTTGTTCAATTTTATTCTATTTGATTTGATTTGATTTGATTGGTACACTCATCAATATTTCTATATTTTTTAATGACGTCATGGTATTTTACTATTTGTATAAGTTTAATAATGCCAAAGCTTTTACAAGTATTACCATATTAATTTAAAAATCATTATATATTTTCAATCTTAAATTATTATAAGCGTAATTTTTATAAATTCAATCCAACACCTTAGCTTTGTCAGTAGCATGTCTGTCTACTGAGCTAAGGGTCCTGGGTTTAATTTTCGGCATGGCTGAAAAATTTATCAATGGTGAAATGTGGGTTTAACCTTTCACATTGATAAATTAACCGCCAGGGACCAGATGTTGTGCCTGTCTTAATCATATTATAAGACATACAAAGCTATGCCAGGGCTATCTAGCTGGTAGTGGAGAATATATTACTTGCATAAGAAACTGACCCGGGCCCTAGGCCGGCAAAAAAAAAATTCCTGGTCTCAATATTTTGACTTATTTCCTGTCCCATTCCTGTCTGCGAGTAAAAAAAAAATCATTTCCATCCTCCCTATTGGGAAACTTATTTATTTGTATTCTTTCCTAGAATTATTTTAGTATTGTGATTAATACTCATTGGCCTTGTCTTGTGGTCTTGAATGCATGGCCATATTGTGTTAACCAATGGATGCTCTTTTGGTTCAAATCACAATCCAGCCAAAGCTTCTTAGTACTAACATGGATCCAAAGCCAGTGCTATATGATGGATTCAGGGTTCACTATAAATGCAATCCCCACTGAATAGTCTTTAACTTAGTGTTAAAATTTTTAATAAACAACATTGTGTATCTTAAGTGGAAGGATGATGTAATGTTGGTGCGTATGGCAGGAACTGGGAAATCTAAGAAGCTAGCCAAGCGACAGGCCGCTAATAAGATGTGGGAGAAACTACAGGATGCTCAAAATGTGTCTTCGTCAGTTTCTCCAGGACTGGAGGATGATGATGAGGTAAATAAACTTTTTTAGTAGTGTGAAGGGGTCTATGAGGCTTCATTAATATCGATGTTGATTCAAATTATATATTATTCTTTTCGATTACTCCAATCAAAACAAATAAGAAAAGTAGCTTTTTAAGGTTTTAGTTCGTTGAAAATTCCATAATGTGTCAATTTATTTTTAGTAGAAATTATTATTGTGAGTCAAAAGTAAATTCTTATTAATTATTACCATATGAATTTGAAAACAAGCCACATTTTTCATCCCAAAAATTGAAGACTGAAGATGTATATTGAAATAGTTTATTATCAACACAACATATGTGGTTGGTCTTGACTCCTTAACGTCAATAAGGTGAACTAATTTTTGCATGAACATGTTCTAACACTCATATATGGCAACTTAAAAGGATTTGGGTTTAAAACTAATCAATTTTTTAAAATAAATAATGTGTAACTTTTTATTCAGCATATATATTTCAATATAATTAGCTATAATATGATTTGATAATTATTTGGCATTCTCAAATATTTGCTTGGATTTGAGAGTTGATTTAAACAAAAACCTGCTTCACTTGATATCTAGCAGTGTGTAAAACTTCTAAAGCATAAACTTTAATTTTAATAATTATTCACTTTACCTTCTACTTTGAAATAAATTCTACCCACTGAATTGTTCATAATTTTTGTAATTCATTGTAATGCTAATGTCAAAAATCTGTAGTAATTTAGTTATATATTGTAATAGTTGCTAGATTTCTCAGATTAGGTCAAAATCTGTTAAATTTTTTTGTAAATTATATTGTTTTGTGTAAAAACAATATAATTTTTATCTACATAGAAAATGCTAAATATTCAACATTTATTTTAGTTTTGGCCCAATGGCTAAATAATTTTATAATAAAGGAAATTGATAAAACTAAAGAAAAAGGAAAAATAAAATACTAAGAGTAAATTTCACTAAGAAAGCCCATCTAGGGAAAGAGGAAAAATGTGGGAAGAATCCAATGTGCAAAGGTGACATCTTCCTTTCTGCTGTTTTCTATAGTATAAATAGTTACACACACACACACATTTTAACACAAATAGAATAATATTTTGGCATTGTTGGCTTTATCAAACACAAAGAAGAATACAAATAACACAAACAATGGAGTACTTAATTTTAAATTTAAAGGAAAACTGTTTCTTAAGTAATTTAATTTCATGTTATGATAGTAACTTGTTTTATCAAATTAGAAAGAAATATTACAATAAGTGCAAAAAAAACCTGAAGAGTTATTTTAGTGCATAAATTTAAATAAATAGACACAATATAATAATGTTTCAAAGCATGAAACACTTAATCATAAATATTTAAACTTTTATTCAGTTTCAAGAATATTTCATAATACAGTAATTCCTCGATTTTATGGACTAATTAGTGGGCAAGCCTCTTATGTATATAAAACAAACATATCCATTTTTAGTTATTTGTATTTGTAATGCTGTTTTCGAAACACAACTTCCCTTAGCCGTCTTACATGTTGATAATAAGGCTGCATTTACATGTCTAGTAATATTCAGATAGTTTACAGCCTTCTCTAGTTCTTTCCTAATTTCAGAAAGCTTATGAGTCTCTTGTACAATTTTTATCTTTGCCCTCACCATCTTAAGGTCTTGTAACACCTCTTACATTTTCTGCAATCTCTTCCATGCGTTAGATAGAGACGTGTTTTTGGTATTTTGCCAGGCTCTGCTCCAATTGTAAATGGCTGATTTAATGCATTCCTTATGTTGTCTAGTATCCTCTTGCCCCTCGTATCCTCCAGCACATCAGCAGGCTGTTCAAGCACCTCCATGACTTCTTCTAAGAACTTCCTCCTGTACAAATGCTTACAGGCCATTATAACTCCTTTATCCATAGGCTGGATAAGCGAAGTAGTGTTAGGGGGCGAAGCCATTGACTTGATTTTTCCATCAGGGCTGCAAAGTTTCTCACAGCTTGGATGTGATGGAGCATTATCCAAAAGTAAAAAAGCCTTGACTTCTTCCTGTGGGATCATAAGCACTTCTGTTTGTTATTGTCTAACTGCAGGTACAAAGTGGAGGTTAAACCAATCCTTGAATATTTCTTGAGTAAACCAGGCCTTTGTATAACTGTAGTACAGCACAGTCGTAATATCCTTCATAACTCGTGGTTGTTTAGATTTGCCAACTACAGCAGTTTTTAACTGGTGACTACTGTCGGCATTGGCACAAACAAGAGCAGAAAACCTCTTTTTGCTTAGTTTTCTCCCTGGAACTGAGGTTTCATGTCTAAAAACCAGTGTATTTTCAGGCAAGATCTTCAAAAAACACCATTTTCATCTGCATTGTACAACTGAGATAACATCAGTCCTGTTTCATTTATAATTCGATTCAACTTTTCCTTTAATGTCTGCACATTACCAAAATCAGCACTCAATGATTCACCGCATGTTTTTCGATTTGTGATGTTATGTCTCTTATGAAAACGCCACAACCAACCACTGCTCGCTGTAAATCCTGATACATTCAAATGTTTAGCTAGCCTTTCAGCTGCAGCCTAAATTTCAGCACCCCGTACACCAACACCACTTGTTCTCTGTTGAACATGACATTTATAAATTGCTTCTTCTAATTCTTTCTCTTTTGGTAATTTCAAGTTATTCCTTTGATTAATCCCGCTGGTTGAAGGGGTTACATCATATTTTGAAGAAAACAGTTTCACTTTTCCCTTAAGCTTTTTTATGTGACCCAGTTTGTTTTGCAATTGAAAATTCCCTTAAAATATTAGTCACTGATACCCCACTTTATATTTTTTTCAATAATTTCTAGTTTGGCACTTAAACTAAGAAATATTCTTTTTTTTGGTGGATCCATTTTAAACATGCACAGTTAAGTATATATATGGAAATAAATACTACACGTAGAACACTAAACCACAGCTACAATATATAAACATGTTTCAAATTACTGTACACGAAATAAGTCTAATGAGCCAGGAATAACTACTAAACTAGGTTGCAGAACAACTTAATGCTACAACTTGCACATTTCTGAAACCAGATTTGAGTGGTGTGCACTAGGCCCCGACAATGAGAGGGTGAGTCATGCCCTTCCCCTTTTACAACCCCAAATTTTACGGATTTGTTGACCAATGTCTGTAAAATCGCAAATGACAAAAGCTGTCCATTAAATCTGAAGTCTGTAAAATCGATGGTTTACTGTATATTCGATTTGAGTTTGCTTCAAATTGAGAAAGTGGATTTCGCATACATATTTAGCACTATATAAACGATATATTTACTTTGGTAAAATAATTAACATTTTTATAATTTCACGTTTTCCACATTTTTATATTTTTTCATATTCTCATCTCGATATTGTCTCAAATTGAAAAAGTGGTTCTCGCACATCCCTAAAAAAATTGTCTAAAATAAAGATACCCTCAAATTTCAAATTTACGAATCTGAATCTTCACTTTACTTATCAATGTCACGTTAAAATGTGAATTGTAGAAAACATGATAAATGTTTATTTACTTTACTATATCAAGTTGGGTTAGCAAATAAAAACAGTAACTGAAAAGTAAATCTGGTTTGGAATCTTGGTCAGGCATACTTAGGATGCTTTTTCCAAAATCGTTTTCCACTCACTCTTCACACAAATGTGAGTTCGCTTTCCTCTAAATTCAACCTTCCTCATCTCTTAACTGCTTAGTGTAATTTGTATATTTGCATTTAACCTGGACAGGTAGTAAGATGCATTGCTTAAAAAATAAGCATAAAGTAACTAAATATTGATTTAGTTTTCTGTAATACATTCATTTTAAGTGTTAAATTAATTATATGTGGTCTGGCTGTGAAGTTTTTCTGGTAATTATGTTGGGGAATAAACCACCTATTAGCAAAATTTGACATTTTAAACGCTTAAAAAATCTTTAGTCACAATTTTCTCGAATAGTCATATCTTTGAATATCCTTAAGAATCCAAAGATTGAAAGTCCCATCTAAAGTTAAAAATTATTACTGTCCATTCAAATCAGAGAAAGTCTATCAACTGCTTATAAATTATGTTTTTTAAAATAACCATGCTAGCTATATGCTAAGTAAAGGGAAATTTAGTACGTGTTTATTTTATTATTGATTAAAATCCTTAAACTTTAATATGATAATAGTTTAAAATTAAAGGTAAGTACAAATAAAATACACTATTAGTCCAAAAAAGGCAATTTGATTAACTAAGAATTTTTTGTTTAATTTGTACTAGAATTGGGTCGAATCCACTATTTTATGAATCCTAATTTTTAATGTACCTACGAATCCTGAATCCTAATCTTGAAAAAACTTATTAAATACATTAGAGTCACAATTATCTGGCCTAAAGTGGCAGTGTTCCGGGCCAGATAACGGATAATACAGTCTCAGGGTGTAAATAATGTTTAGTATGGGTTTTCCTACTTTTTTTAAAAAAAATTCTAACAGAATATTTAACTTTGTTCTAATAGAATCTGCCTATTTTCTGATTGCGATGTAAAATAAGAATACAGTAATTCTAGGGGGACAGTAAAAATCTTTTTAATATACAGTACTTTATTTTGAAAATGAAACATCGGCTACAAAACAAGAACAACACTGATATAAACCCGTGTAAAGAATTCTTCCATGAACTCAAAACAAATGTCACAATGTCCTTCACTCTCCAATTGCCATGCCTCTATGAGTGTGCATGCAACTCATGTAGCTATGCCTCGCACACACCTCCTTTGACACAGCTTTTGTTTCCAGTCAAATTAAAACAATGCTGCTATATACATCAACCAATCATGTATGACTGCAATAGTACTGTATTATACGCAAACCGCCTTATAAGCAGTTATGTTTTGTTGTCTAGAATGTAACATTTGTAAGGTGTTTGCGATTGATTTGTTTATTAACTACTAGTGGATACCTACTGGTTTGTTTATTTTAAACTCACTTGTTAACATCAAGAACTGGGACTGATAATACTGAGGGCCAAATAATCAAAGCCCGGATAATCAAGACACTAGTGTATAAACTTAATAGAAAATAAAAATATTACATATGGAAAAAAGGTACAAGACGGGGGATAGAAACTTATAAAAGTAACAAACACAATATGGGTCTTACAATAAAAAGAACACTGTTCACACTTTACATTGCTGGCATTAGACAAAGCAGTAATCGCTACATCTTGAAGAAAATCAATTGTTACTACTCATTCCAATAACCTAGGTGTCATTCTATTGGAACTCATTAGGAGGGGATGGGAAATGTGCAATGCAACTTTGTAAAAGAAGAAACTATAAAAAACAAAAGGAAGAAAAAGGAAATACAAATTGTAACTAAAAACATTCCTTCTCATCCATTCACTACTCATTTTCCAGATTTTGATGACCTAAAGATTATCAAAAAATCACTTAAAAATAAGAACAAAAACTTTTAATAAATTTACAGAATTAAATCAAACATGCACTCATCAAACTCTTCTTGCCTTCTGCTAAATATAGCAGTTATTTACAAATATCTTCTTTGCAAGTAATATCTACCTTCTCCAGCTTAATTGCAGTATCACCAGAAATGTGTATTTTATGATTATTCATCAAAAGGGGATACAAAGTTCATTGCTTACATTTTCTTATTCTGACACCTATGTGTTAAAAATATTTGTGTTTCACTATTTATGCATTTAAATAATATAGATACTATTTAAAAATATATTTATCTAACATGAAATACTCAAAAATATCTCAAAATGCTTAAAAATATATTTATCTAACATGAAATACTCAAAAATATCTCAAAATGCTTAAAAATATATTTATCTAACATGAAATACTCAAAAATATCTCAAAATGCTTAAAAATATATTTATCTAACATGAAATACTCAAAATGTCTCAAAATGCTTAAAAATCACAGAGCAAGAAAATATGACCTTTAATTCCAATGACAGAAAATGGTCTGTAATTTTATGATAATGAAAATTGATAAAAATAAAGAAAAATAAACTAATTGGTGTAAATTTAATGAAGAAAGCCCACCTAGGAAAATCTGGGAAGAATTCATAGCAAAAAGGTGACATCTTCTTTCCATCTTCTATAGTAAAAATAGTTAAATATACATTTAAACATAAATTGCATAATATTTTGGTATTGTTTTCTTTATCAAATAAGAAGAGAAAAGGAATACAATCCACACAAACACTAACTTACTCCATTATGAATTAAAAAAGAAACAATTAGAAAAACACTGTGCCAATTGTTGTTGGAGTAAAACTAAATTTCTCAAAAGATTTGGCTGTGTTTCCAATATAAATATTTAATTCTTAATTATAGAAATGTTAATAGAAATTATATATATATAATTTAAAAAAAATGTTATTCCCTTTTGGAAGAAAAAAAATCTAGCTTTTATTAAAGCGTGGTTGTAATTTTGATTGTGTAATCCATCGGTGGGCCAGTTCCCACTGTCTGAATTGAGAACTCTTGCACTCTTTGGGAAATACTTTTAATACTTTGGTGGTGTAGCAGTTTTAAAAGTTCTGGTTGTGGGTACCAGCATGGATGCCTGTCTAAGTCTTTGTGGCTTGTGTTAAAATGATTATTGTTCATTCGTTGTCTGGAAGAATATGTAGTAAGACCTATATATTCTGCATCACTTGATTTGCACTGTATTTGATATACCAAGTTATTTGTTTTGTATTTGTAATGACTAGGGATTTTGTATTCCAATTAACTAACTTTGCTGTTGAAGGATGTAGCTGGAAGGGGGGTCTTACATCGGATGCAACGAGGGTTATCGCAGGGGTATGATCCTTTAGTAGTCATGTTTTTCTTCTCTGATTCTCTTGTGGTCAGGAAGCTTAGAATGGACTAGAATATTGTGGAGCTTGGACGGCCGTTTGAAAGCGACTTTTGGGTATTCACTAAGAAGGTTTTGGGTCACGGTGAAACTGGTTAGGAACTTTAGCCACTTTTAAGGATAGTATTTATTTGGTGTGGGCCTGGCTGGTAATGTGTTGTGAGAGGGATGTCTTCAACTTTTTTTTTTGGACCATCATTGTTGTCACTGGAGAGTACTCTGGAGATTTGGTCGTCTATTAAAGACTTGAGGTAACCTCTGCCTTGGAAAGCTGTGAAGAGTTGTTCACAATTTCAGCTAGATTATCAGGTTCTGAGCATATCAATTTGGCTCGGGTGGCAAGGCTGAATGGTAGAGACCCTTTTGTGTATGCTATGATAGTGGAGGTATTATTATTATTAAATTATAAGAGTGCAGTTTGTACTATTTTTACACACAATTTCGGTCAAAAACAATGTAATCTGCTACTAAGTAAAACTGTATTTAGTTTGGATATAATTATTTTTCATTAAAATCATTAAATAGCTGATTTAATTTCATTTCCCATATGAATGACACATTCAAAAATGCTATAGTAAAACTTAAAATCATTTTGATAGTAATTTGAATGTGTTAAGTGAAAGTTCATAAAAACACGTTTTGGGATATTTCGGTTGCAAGAGTATCCACCACTCAATTTGGTAACACTTCAATCTTCAGTTATTTTACAAACTTTTCCAATATAACAAACTTTATCTCTTGTGTTTTTGTGTGTTCCTTATTTATTATAATGAAGAATGTCAGAAAATTTCAAACTATGCATAATGTGTGACTTATTGAGCTAAAATAGCAAAGATGTAAGCATAAATAATATATGAATAAATTAGGGTTGTCAAATTCGATTCCTCAATACCCATGATTCTTACTGGTATTAAAAGAATTGAGAATCGATCTAATATAACGAGTCTCGGTACTTCGATTCTTACTTCTCAATAAAACTGATAACTAAACAAAACGCAACATTCAAAATAGATAATATTTGATTATCTCTCATATTAGTTTAGTTGCTGTTACACTTAAATACAAGCAAATTGAAAATATACTGGAAAGAACCGAATATAGTACGACCCCAAATATAATACGACCCTAACATTTTGAGGTGTTCTACATGAACAATAAATGGTCTGAATATAATACGACCTGACATTATGACATTAGCAAGAGAACGCAACAACTTTGACACTTTTTTTTTAAAGTAAAAGTTAAGTGAAACTGTCAGAATACATGAATCGATTCTAAACAAACAATCGATATATAATAAGTATGTAGACTAAGTATGGTAATTTTCTGTAATATATCAATACATCTATCATTATAAAATTAAAATGGCCACTCTTCTGTTATTATATTATTTGTCACTTTTCAATGTTTAATATTTCATTCGGCCTGAATAAGATAAATTCAATAAAAATAAGACAAAATTGACGTTAATAAAATTAGAGCAAAAAATATATATATTTATTCAATTCAATAGCTTATCGATATATTGTTGCGAAAATTTAATCACTAATTTCTGGCGAGCTAACATCCGTAAAATCAGTTATGGCGGACGGATGACTTAAATTTTTTGTAACGTGTGACATGTGTTCTTCTTTCCGTTATATAATTGTGAGATTAAAGTTTCAAGCGACCATGTGTAATGGTCGAGTCCAAGTTTTGCATTGAGGGTTGGAGTAAGGTATCAGGCGTATTAGATTTTTTATACAATAATGCTTAGAAAAATAATGTAAACGGAAATGTTCAAGGATCTGAATCGAAAAATCGAGGTTGAACTTAAGAATCGAATTTGAGTAAAACGGGTATCATGACATCTTTAGAATAAATAGAGACAGATTTAATTTTTAAAAATATTTATAAAGGCCTCACCAATTTGATTTTCCAGGTTAGTTTCCTTCTCTTTCACTAATATTACATTATTTTACCTGTTATTAAAGTCTTTAAACAAAATTAGGCATCTGCTTATTGATTCACCCCACCCGTATTCCATTGTACTCTTAATAATTATTTTTAAAATGTTGTTTAGTCTGTATAATTTTTTATTTTATTTATAATTAAAAGGTCTTCCTGCCTGGCCCATTAATTTTGTATTGCAGAAGGTCTAACGACCATCAGCAAATAGTCTACATTTACTAATTCTGTTTTTCAAAAACAAAAAATTGCGTATTTTTTGTATTGGTTTTCCAACTCGTGTAAACAATAATAGTATCCTTGGTTTGAATATAAATATGTTAATTGATTTGTTCGAGTTCATTGGGACATTTTTCTTTCTGTAGATTTCCAATAGTGTCCCCAATGTGGCGGCTCGCTATGCTGATCTGAAAGACAGTAAAATCTCCACCCTGAGTACCAACCACAGTCACAAAGTGTCACAGTTCCATAAAAATCTCAAAGGATCTTCGGGACCTAAACTAAGTGATTTGCAGGTGAGGAGATTTTTATTTCTCACTCTCGGATCTTGGCATCATATATGTGAACATTTGAACTCGCCTTCATCGACTTTTTGGTGCTTGGTATAGTTTGCTCATATTAATTTTTTTGGAGTGGGTCAAACAATATTTTTATTAGATTTTTTTTTACTTCTGTGATACAGGATGTTAAAGGGCCAAGCAGAGTTTTAGGGTGGTTGATATATTGCAAACACATAATTATTTCACAAAGTGAGTTAAGGTGTTTAACATAGTATTGCTCATGTACACATTTTCTCAAAGAAATAATTGGAAAGAGGATTGCAAACGAAATTATAGAAATAATTATAAGACATTGCAAGGATTAAAACCGGAGAACATCAAAAGTGCACAAGAGGGTGGAATCTGGTATCAAAAGTGCACCTAGACCTTGTATCTAAAGCGTACATGGAAAAACAACTTTCTAACATGCAAACAACCCTCTTACTCCTTAAAATAATTACAATAAAACTACAGGATTAGGTTATTACGTTGGAAACAATTAACAATAAAAATAAAAATAGAGACGTGTTGTTTGTAACCAAAACAAGTGGTGTAACAATACTGGGATCAGAGCCTATAAACAATAGCATGCTTTTGATCCATTTACCTTGTGCACTTCTGATATATTCCAAAGCAAGTACACACATTTGACCTGTATGCTGTCAGTATGAAACTGATAAAACCTGACCGTTCAGTTCATTTAGGTGTGATATTCAGTATGCCAACCCTGTCGCTTTTAAATGAGGTTACTACTGGATGCCATAAGTAAAATTAATATGTATGACACAATTCTTCTATTTTTTGAACATTCAAACTTAATATACTATTGAATTATTTGATGGCCCTAGTAGAGAGCAACTTAGTACACCTTATTGATCCTAAAGTAGGCCAATAATTTCCAAACTAAAATAATTTATAAAAATCAAATGATTAAACCTTTTATTGCTACATCTACTTTTCACATATATTTTAGACTTGTTGCAGTCTGTTGGCTATTACTGTTTTAATATAGTAAAAGAATTTAGTATATATGTTTAGCAATTTTGGAATATTCTGCATGGCCGTCCATGAGGGAAAAGGCGTCTCTTTACTAACGATCAAGACATACTTACAACACAAATTTTAAAATCTCAAGAAGCTATGCAAAAACTATGAACATGAGGGAATCTAGAAAGAAATGAGGGTTTATTTTAGGTCCATGCGAGTTTGTCTTTTGATTCGATTCATTCTCAAGTGAGTTTCTCATTAAGCTCCTGAGTATCAAGCATAGTCGAGATTGGGTTGAATAAATATATAAATTTAAAACTTCATTTTGTAAATAAAAAACATATGTGCTAAAATTATAGTTATAATTAGGACTCTTGTTTTAAAGATAAGTTTTAAAATCTAAAATAGTTCGTCATATAATTAAACAAGCTGTTATAATTAGGAAAGGCCTTCAAATCCTTAAGGATATTCAAGATTCGAGTACTAGAAAATTTTTGATTCAAGTCTCAATTTCTTTTCTTCTTTTTTCTGAGTGAAATTTATTTAAGAGCTCTAATACTGCTTATTGGAGGTTATGAACCCATTATAATTATGGGATGAAGTTAACAATCCGGCTCCAAGCCAGTAATTTAACACAAGTGAATGTCTCGACTGTTGAATTGATTTTAAGAAAAAATGTTAACATTTAGTTACTATTTGTATTTTCTATTATATTTATATTTCCTCTTATGGTCATAATTTTTGGCAAGATTCATATTTGAGATTTGGTATTTGAATGCAAATTGGAGATTCACATTTGTAAAATGGTGGATTAAACCCAAATTTAATTATATTAAGCTATGGGATTCAATTTTAAATATACTGTAATGTGATAGTATCGGATAAATTAATTATGATTCAATTTAATGTTCCTAAGGAAAGTTTAAAAAAATCATTCATTAAACTATGTTTGGATGTTAAGACTTAGCAATAATAAAAAAAAATCCTGGTCCATCTGGAGTACAACTGTTCACTTGGTGCTCACACCATACTAGAGAGAGAAATTAGAGCGATAAAGATTTTTAAGATGTACATAGTACATTTTGGCATTAAGGTGTACTTGATACCATCTTGCACTAAGTTATTTATGTCTTAAAATTCATACAGATATATATTTTTCTATATATTATTTTAATCTAAGCGTTATACTCTCTCTTACTGTCATCAACAGACCCAGTTGCATTGCATACAATTGGTGATAAAATTTATCCCTAAATGGATTAAGCCAGGAAAACTTTGCTTTTAGCGCAAAATAATAACAAAAGGGGATTTTAAATATTTATTATGTTAAAGTATTTATTGGAATAGCATTCATTTGCTTTTGTATCTTGGATAATAATTAATAATTGTTGGATAAACTAATATTTTTGGAGTAGAACAACACTTATTTTGAGTGGTTTAGTAACTAAAATATAGGTAACAAGGTAGGTACACTGTCTCAGTCGAGAAATGTCTTTGATACTCTCTCTTTAAGAACAAAACTGGGGCTCACTTTTATTTATTCATATTGGTTTGAATATGTTGGAATTTTATTGTATAGGGATTTGTTAAAATCACTCCAGTTTTTATTCAATGGCTTTTATAGTCAATCTTAAAATCAACTTTTTGAATTTATTCATGCTTATACCAAAAATACTTAGAAAACACACAATTATACTAGTTGCATTAGGCCTAGGTTTTGTATTTTACCTTTTGTCAAAACCTTACCACTTGCTATACAAACATTATTAAGCTATATTGGTAAAACTTACAATTTGAATTAATTGTTCTGACCCATATTTGCAACTAAATCAGAGTGTGTATAACTTATACCGATCCAGTTTACAAATATTTTTGACATTTACCACTTTAACTTATTGAAACTATCAAATTTTATCCCTTTCTGATCAAATCGCCATAGGCTTCTAATTTTATCATTAAATTATTTTATATTACTAGGCTAAATCATGGTAAAAATTGGGATGGATAGCCAGAACACTTACCTTACTGATACTCGAGTAGAAACAATTTCTAATTGATTTCAAACTAAACAATTTTTACTCCATTATCACTAAGGTAGGTGTGCTGGCTTTTGTTATCAGAATGAATGGGAAGGCAAAGTTTTTTTTGTTTTTTTTCCCCCCAACCTGATCCTGCAACAAATTGCTATTTCTTGTTAAATTTTTTTAATGTCAAAATTGCACAAGCTTCAACAAAACAAATCCCAACAAGTATATATAAGTATAAACAATTAGTCATTCATCACCAGACACAACGCAGGACAACTATTTTTTCAAACAGGATGTCTACCATTCGGGAATTTTAAGTGGCCGGGAATAAGTCGGGAATTTAGTAGATTTAAAAAAAATCCATTTAATTCCAATGTGATTCCAACTCTCTTCTTTTGTTTCTAGCTGTTTAATATATTTTCTAGTTTTCTAATTCCTTGTTAATAAAAGGAAAAGTATTTAAATTTATTACCTTATTATAAATAAAAAAATGATTAATACAAAATATGTGGGAAAGAGAATAGAAGGGTTTGACATACTTTTGAGTTGGCAATTTTAGGAAATGATCAGGGGGAAAGATGGGCATTTCATTGGTTAAGTTGAGTTGACACCATGTAATAAATCTCAGTTCTGAATACATTTTCAGACTTGAATAATTTTTTCGCTGTCAAAGTGTTCATATTTTTATAGTATGTATTAAGTCAATACAGTCCTATGATGTGGGTTACTAGTATTACAATCATATACTTTACAGTTGTGAAATTGAAGAAAATAACCCCAATAAGATGCATCAGTGTGCATCACAAGTTTAAACACGGAGATAGATGTAAGGGTAAGAAGTTGTCGCTAACAAGAGCCTTTTGTGTTTCTTATTTCCACAGACCACAACACTGAATAATTTGGACTTCAACTTTGTACAGTTCCTAAATGAAATTGCTTCAGAGCAGCTGTTTGAGGTTACCTATGTGGATATTGAAGAGAAGTCTATAAATGGTAAGTTTTTGTATAGGTGTGTACCATCAGCAAAAATAGATTGAAAATATTTTGAGTATGCTCTATGGAACCTTTTACCTAACTTATTTGATTTTAATTTTTATATATATAGATAGATAAATAAATAGATAAATATAAACTCACACCATTACCAATACAAGCCATCAAAAATATCTATCTTCAGGAAACACTTAGATCAGCGAGTCATAACTTCCCTTTCTTGTCTAAAACATCCATTTTTCTATAATAGATTACTTTTCTTAAATTTGGTACAGGTAATTTTAGGTATGAACATAGAAGTGTTGGCTATTGTTTTCCATTTGTGTAAGTAGTTTTGTCACATTTATGCAAAATTCTGACACACAGTTTTAAGTTATCTGTATTTTTTAATGTGTGCGTGAGCTCTTCTTCTATACTATTTTTTGCTACGTTTACTTCTCACCACGTGTTTTACTTGTTACCTTTAACTCCCTAAATACTTTCCAATGGTGTTCAATCTTGGCTTAGTTTATAGCTCTTTTAACCTTTTCCCTCTCCTTTTTTATATTTCTGATTTTAATTTTACCTAAAGGGTAGGTATTAAACCAAATAGCGTTGATTGTGTTTTGTTCTGAGATTGGCCATTTTGTTGTATTATATACCTCATTAAAAGTCAAAATTATTTGGTCATATTTTGTGTTCGTTTTTTAAATCTTGCTCAGGTTTCCACAATCAACTTCTTTTAGTTTGCTTAGTGCACAATTTCTGTTTATTTTAATAATGATGATTATTATTATTTAAGACAATTTATTACAAGTTACACTGATTACATTCATGGTGAATTGGGTCACCCATTTCCTAGGACAACTGCGTCCTTCAACCGACACTCAAGAACTAAAGGGAGCTTCCTCACTCCAAACAGGAGAAAGAGATTCCAAAGGAATATTACAGAAGTTTGCAACCCCCATTTACCAATCTTACACCAACCAAAGCCTTTCCTTGACCCCCGTTTTGGGGGCTGGCTTGTATTCGCCATTGACATAGAGCAAAATACTTCCTATCTTTTTAACTTGGTCATCAACAAAGTTGGGCTGCTAATAGTCCCCTTCCCTTTCTTGTGAGCTGCACCCACTTTCCTCTCCAGCAGTTACCTTACATATTTATAATGTCAATAGTTATTAGAAAATAAATACATTGATGCAATTCTTTGTGAACACATCAGAAAATGGGATGTGTTTGCAACCCTATAGGCAATAACGGGGTATTGTAAGGTTAATAACCTGCCATCCAGGTATTAAAGAATATTGTGAGAGTCGCCAACAGTAGCAATAGCTTCCTAAAAGCTATTAAGGGGGGGTGGCTTCCTTCCCTTGTCTTGGACCGCGCTAACGGTCCGGGGGACAGTTAGGTTCGTCCATGTTGGATCTCATGGACCGATGGGAGTATTTCTTCAATATTTAAAAAATAGTATCCGTTGAGTCGCGTAGGAGACTCAGTACTCTGGTCTCACTGGGCTACGGCTAAGGGCGCTCCCAGGTGAACTCTGGGGTGTCATATTTTTGTGAACCTTTAGAGACCCCTCGCGTTAGTCCCTCGGTTAGTCGCCGCGGCTTTATTATTATCATAATAAAAAATAATCAGGCATGATAGCGCGTAGTAGTTGTATTATACCATGACTAGGCAGTGGATATTGTAATTCACCTTAAATCGGTTGACGGCCACTCTCACACTAAATACGACGAGTGACGTGTATCAAATGAATTGCTAAAATAAATTTAAATATATGATTTCTTTAATTAATTTAACCCACTATACGATCACAACCAAATTTTATATTGAAATAAGATGAACATTCATTCCGTTGGAACTCATTATATTTGCGAAGCCGTTATGGGCATCTACAGGCTGGCCACGAAGTTGTGTTAGTTGAGGTCCGTTTATGCGCGTAGCAACATCACTATGAATTTAACTTATCAACCTGAATTTGACAACTGTGTTTACCTCTTTGTTTAGTAACAAAACAGGCATTTTCCATGTTGTACATTATTCTGTCTGTTCTTCAAGGTAAAGCTCAGTGCTTGGTCCAGCTGTCTACTCTGCCGGTTGCTGTCTGCTATGGATGCGGCATTTCTTCCAAGGAAGCCCAGTCCAGTGCGGCCCAGAATGCTTTAGAGTACCTGAAGATAATGACCAAGAAATGAAGAGGGAAAGGAGCTGGGCACTTGGCTGGACTGTTGCAATTTTTCCTATGGAGGACTTGAAATACCATGTAGGTTTTAAGGAAACACAATGCAGTTTATTTGATGTCACAATTTGCTCCTTTTTACTCTCTCTCTCTCTTTCTCTATCTTTATGGCTTTAATTAAGTTTTTGTAGTGTTTGCGTTTAAACATTAATTTTGTTTTATGTAGGGATGAAAGCAAACTAATTTAATTCACAAGTTAATATTTTGTGGTCCATTCTTATTGAATGTGATAAATACTATAAAGATCCTCTATTTCATTTGCATTTTTTTATTTGGTAAAATAATTGATTGGTTAAGTCAGGCTCATTCTTAAATAATAACTTATTCCTTTTCCAGGATAGCAAATAAACTGCATAGAATATAACTACTGTGAACATGAGATGGTTTATTCTGTGCACAGAAAAATAACTTAGTAGTATTGTGTTTTTAATTGGTAATACTTTGTTAATTTCACTTGCAAAGGTAATAACTCTACTCCAAGACAAGTGGTATTGAAAGCGTAACCAATAATTTGACACGTTACACTTTTCTAAACAAATAGAACTTAAAACTACTCCTTGTCTGTTGACTAACTAAACCTTCTCATGTGAGAAATAATATTGTTTTGCTCTAGTGATAGTATTGTTTGTTCTCTCAGAATTTGTTCCATGGCAACTATTGCAGTTCCAGCTGCTGTTCTGGCATGTACGTTTCTTCATTGTCTTAATCCACTCGCATGGTTTTATAATTATGACTGTTGCGAGTTTAATGATTAGATTATGGTAATAAAGTGTCTATTCAGGGTCGGGCCATTTTGGTCAGTAAGTGCATTCCCTCTCTTAATATAGTTATTCTTCAAATGTTCAAATACTAATATGATCTTTTTTTGTGTGTGTGAGGGCTTAAACATTTAATTCTGAAAAACTATTAGTAAGTATTTTTTAATGCCATATTTATTTTTTATGCACTTATAGTAACAGAATTTTATATGTGTTGTTTTGGATGCTGATAATTGATTAACACTCATAATTTATTTAATAACTATTTTAAAAGTGATCTTTGACTTGTTTTGATTATTTGAGGTGTAGATTTGTCTAGAATTGGGAATGTATTTTCTGAACGGAATGGCCCTTTCCAGAAGTTGCACGTTATATTACGGGGGGAAAAAAGCGACATAATATGTACAAGCTATACTTTGCATAGAATTAGTGGAATTTTCCGAGTATTACTTCTCTAAAACATGATGTATCATTACTCTTCATTAATAGCAAAACTAGATTTTTTTTTAGTGTTTAGTGTTGTAAATGTTTGTAGGTGTATTGAATTGTTGAAAACTCAAAACTTAAGCTTTAGTAGTGCATCATGTTTCTATAAACATAAAAATCATAGACTTTCACTCAAGGTTAGTATGCATGTTGATGGAATTATTATGACCCATTTGGGAGCTTTAAAACTTAAACTTTATTTTGAATATTTGTTCACTTCGACCTTAATTCGAAAGTAAAACTCTGGATTCGAAAATTATAATGAAGATTTGCTCAAAAAAAAAAATTTAATGTAATACATACGATTATGTGTATCTTTTTTAGCTGTTATTTCCATCACAAATAAGTGTTTCACATAATAAAATTCTAAACTAATTATACGACATTTTGTGGTAGTAACTTAATTTTAATACCTAAACTTACATTGTAATGCAAAGTATAATTTTTTTTTTATCCAACATTAAATATATTTTTAAATGTTCAGACTTCATTTCGGCTTTGGGACTAGCTCATATTATTTGATCCGACTTTGCTTCGAATTGAAAAAAATGGACTTTTGCACCCCCTACCCATTTATAAATGAAAGGACCCTCTAGGAAAATGGGCATTATTTTGATGCAAAGTATAGAGGTTGTAAATTGAAATATTATTTCTTGAAAGTTTAGAACCTTGATGTGCAAGGTTAATTTGAATTGTGAAATCTGATTGAGTGAAACTTACAATTAGAACCTACATGCTGTAATGTACTCTAAATGTCTATATCTACTTAAAATACATTAACATTTAATGTTAGCAGTAGTAAAATAATGTACCATATAACAGTTGCTATAATAACAACTATACAAGTAGAAGCTTTGAATAGAATTTGTTTCATTATTAATGTGCATTGGAGCCCCACGACATCTACGTGACCAACAAGTCTTATCATTGGTTGGTTTAGTTAATTACTTTAAATTTAACATATACCTTACTTTAAGCACAGTTGTGGTGTGTGGTTTTGAAACCTAAATTTATATAGGCATTTTCTGATCACTTGTCTGTGTACTGTCCCACACATGTTTTTGTTGCAAGTTTGTAGATTCTAATTGTGAAGTGGCGCATTTGTTTGGAAGTTATTTAAGTCATTTTTATTTTTTGGAGTATTTTCTGAAATACAAAATGTACACATGCAAAGCAACCTTGTAGGATATACTAGTTTTAAGGAGAAAATAAATTGAGAGTTATCATCTTGAAATCAATTTCATTTTTTATAATTATTTTATTTACTACTGCATAAGAGTAATAGAACCGAATTTTAGATTATTAAAAATCCAAGGATAAATTCACTGTCACTGTTGGTGACTTAGCCAACAATAGACACGATGGTCGGAAATATACCGAGGGATATACTACTATGCAACACAGTCTTGGAAGGAGGGTCAACATACCCTACTCTAAAAATTTATTTTCATATAAATGCAGATCCATATTGACATTGAGTTCAAAAATGAAACCTCTCAAATTTAATTTAATTACTATATTTGCTTGCCTTTTGCCTTAATTTGTACCCCAATAATGTTTATTTTGTGATAAACAATAAGCTTTTAGTAGAATGTATTAGCTCTTATTTCTTTAACAAGTACATCTCTCAACTATAACTCGCACAGTTCTGTGAGCTGGGATTTTATTAGATGCACAGGTTCTTTCATGCTTAGAGCTGTTTTATTAATGCTCACAAGTTGTACATTTCACTGTGTGTACTCATTCTTAAGTTAAAGCATGCTACTTTTAGGTAGTCAACCCATTCACACAAGTTTATATTTTTATTTGTTACTATACTTCATTTCTACACAAGCATATTTTATAACCATCGGTTACGATAAAACTATTTTGGATAGTAACCACATTAATAGGTTGGGCCAATTTATTGGCAAAAACAAAGAATCTGAAAGTATTCGGATTTTTCGAGCTGAGCCTGAAATATCTACTCAAACTAAGGATCACAGTAATAATCAGTTTTCTTCAAGAGGCAACCGGTACCTCTTTGTTCAATGATAGCAATGTAATATGTGAAATCTGTTCTTTTCATTGTAAAAGCCATAGTTTGTTCATTCCTTTTATAGGTTTCTATCCACCTTACCTATACCTTATTACAAATATAATAAAAGCCACTAGGTAATCATTAATTTTTTTTATTACAAAAACCTGATGGTTTTCATTTTTCTGACAATTACAGTAAAAAAATATTGCAAAGATTGATGGTGTCTGTTACTTAATAAAAATTTGTAATTTTTATATTGTCGATTCTCATTAAAGTCTACCTAAACTACCATTATTTGCATATACAAGGTGAAGTAGTCAGTATTGTTTTATTTTGAGTGTGTAAAATACATTTAAAATGCTACAATTTAAAATATATATATATTCATTTTAATGTGCTATTAAACGTTCATAAAAATACATCCCACAATATTTTGGTTTCACTAACAATAGAATAATGAATCAAATACAACATGAGCTTAAGAATTATGGTATATCTTAAATTTGGTTCAACTTTAAACTGACATAGCTTATGTGAAATAGTTATCAAAACATTTTATTGTTTCATAGGAATGAAAGAACTTGTGTAGACAAAAATAATCCATTATATTTAAGTTACATATTCTTATGTTAGATAGTGTTTTGCTTCTTATGTTTGCTTCCATGCTCTTAATTCATTGCAAAGCTTTTGTAACATTACAATGACTTTGTGTAATAGAAGAGAAAATGATGTAATTCATCATAATTTACCTGTATATTTATTATAACATCTTAATTTTCTACTACAAAAGTGATTATTAACAGGTCATCAAGGAAATATTTCTTAGCTTCTATCAACTCTGAAGACTTTAGTTACAAAACCTACTCTTAGAGGTGAGCTATTTTCAATTTGAGGCTATTTTGTCGTGTGTCTTTAATGTACTGTATTTCAGTAAAATATGGAATAATAAAATCATCTTAATGAATAACTGGTGTAATGTCTTCCATTATTTGCAATAAATTGTATTTGAGGCCTTTTCCCCAATTTTTTTTCGTAAACATTTTTGAGCCAATGTTATAATATATACATGCATGCAAACATCCAAACACACAACACAGACTCCTTAAAATGTCATTAATTATTAAATAATATATGTTTACAACTCTTATAAGGCTATCTATGCCTGAAAATCTAGAAAAAACACGAGCTTTATTCAAGCTTTCATTGTCCCAGATAACCTTATCAATGTATAATAGGGTTGTGCGAAGTTTCGACTTGGCCTCGGAACAAGCCTCAGCTTCAACTTGGCTTCAAAACAAATTCTGGTTTCCAAGCTTCGCTGGTAAAAATATTGATAGCTAAGATACTTTATGTTGATTATAGCCATTCTGAGTTGTTTTGTTCATTACAAATTAATATTTATATGAAACAAATCTGAAGAAATTGAATTGCATGTTGTGATAATAAATTGATTTGTCAGAGTAGCACGAAATTTTACAAACAATTGTGCAATAAAATAATTTCTGAGTAATTGAATTAACCACAATATAATATTTTTTTCAATCATAAAACCACTAAAAGAAAATAATTTAACCTCGATTCTGCTTCTAGAATATTTCGCATATACGATTTGAATTGAAAAAGTGGACTGCGCACACTCCTAGTGCATAGTATTTGCAATTAATAATAATTAGTGCCATTTTAAGGTAGTTGAGTTAAAACTGCTGAGTTGATTAAGAGGAATGTGAGGTTGAGCTTTGAAATTTATTTTCTTTCGCTATGAATGATCTTTTATTTAATTTTGATATTCGGTGAATTTATGGAGACATTAATGGTCGGATTCCTAATTTATAATAAGGTGGTTGAGGTTTATAAAGATATGTTAGAGCTGTGAATCTGTTTAGAATTCACTGAGGTTTGAACTGTCACTGGGTGGTAATTTGAACAAGCAAGAAAGTTGTTTAGAAATAAAGTCAAGATTCTCATTAATTTACATTTCAAAATAAAGTAGTTACATCAAATTTATTTGTTAGCACTTATGAAAATTTTAACTTTATTGATTAATACACAAATCGATTGAGCAATAAAAAATCAAAATGGAAAAATGTAATCTAATTAAGGTTCACAATTAAATGAAATGAGTGTAATTATACAAACACATGCATTAGAGAGTAAATAATGCTTTTCATTTTATACATTAGACAATAATCAAAGAAAGAATTTCTCAGGAACAAAATCTCAAATTATATAATTGAAGAAATGAGACTTTAATTTAACGTTATTAAGCCAGTTGGGGAACTTTCTTGAGGATATTCCCAAAAGAATTTTATTTGAAAACTTTCTCAACTCTAAGTACATATCCATTAACATAGCTTTGTATTAACTCCACTACTTAAACATACTCGAATCAAACACATTTCTGCTAAACCCCATTAAAATAGTGTTCATATAGTGTATAATGTTTTGTGTTTGATTAATGAAGAATACCTTAGAAATATTTTATTTTAAATGCTGCAAATCAGGTGCACAGAAACTTTTTTTTTAATCCACTTTTGGGAGTGCTACTAGGGCCATACTTAACTCACATCATTATAAATT
>CABFVX010003370.1:0-13797 GCA_902151425.1 Timema shepardi
CACGGTGGAGGCCTGGCATTACCCACATTCACAAGATGTCTTGTCAGAGGTGAAAGAAGGGTTTGGTAATCAGATAAATCTGTGCCAGGACCAAGGATTGAAACCCGGACCCCAGCACAGAAGCCTGACACCTTACCCCTAGACCACCAGGTCACCTATATATATATATATATATATATATATCACTTTTCTCTGGAGGGGAGTTAAAGCCGTCGATCCCATGTCTATTGTTACATGTAAAAGGACCATGGAACGAATTTAAATATACCTTTGCCGATAAAATTGGTGTGCTCGCTCATAGGAATTCTCATATGTTGATATAATTATTCGGTTCAAAAAGTGCACATTAAATACCTCAAATAAATGAAATATCCTAGGTTTACATAAAAATTCCTTGATTTTGTCTTGGAAGAAAATTCAAACATAGTTCTTTGCGGCCAACACGAATAATATTTTACCCTAGTATTTATGTTATAGGTATTGATAGTAATCAAAAGTGACAGCCGCAGATAACATAACTTCATGTATAAATATATTAAAATTGTTTTTATTTTTTAGCAACGTCCGACACCTCAGCTCAGTTGGTATCGTGTTTGTCTTTTTAGCTGCGGGTCCCACGTTCTATTCCAGACAGGGCCGGAAATGTTATTATTGGTGAAATGAGGGTTTCCCCCTACACAGTGAGGGATTAATGGCTGGGGGCTGGGTGTTGTGTTCTAAAATTTAAGTTGATTAGTAAGTCGTGAGTTTATAAAATTAATTCAGAAAGTGTTCGCTTCATTTTTGATCTTCCCCCAACTCCAGTGGCACACCGGTTGTTAAAAAAAACAACTCTGGTCTAGCTGGTATTCGAATCAAGTTCAGTACACTGAGAAGGTTCCCCCCCTCCCCCCTAAATTGTTTCACGTTCTTCCTCCGCGCATATACAGGTGCATTTCCTCTAAAAACCACCTTCCTCATTTCTGTCCTATTATTATTGTATTCATACGTGTATCCCGAGTAAGACGCGACACAAAAATAGATAAGGAGCGTGGAATTAAGAGGAAATGCACCCTAATTTGCGAGGAGGCAGAGTGGGACTCTGTTTAGAAGAACTCAACCTCGGTACGACCTGCTAGGATTCGAACTAGGGATGGGAAACTATCGAGTCTTTACTATCGATAGTAACCACATTGCTATCGATAGTGTCTCTTTTGAGTTTGGCCGCCTATTTCTAACAACTAAATGTTTGTAAAAGGGTCAAATAAGGCATAGCTTGAATCATAACTGTATTCTGAGAATTAATACTTAGCTATTTTACACGCCGTCCATGAAACTCTTTGTGTTCTTAAACCTACTCTTTCAGTCAATTATTTGAAGGTGACCTGGCGGTCTAGGGGTATGGTGTCAGACTTCTATGCTGGCGGCCGGGGTTCAATCCTCGGCCCCGGCAAAGACTTATCTGATTACCAAACCCTTCCTTCACCTCTGACAAGACATCTTGTGAATGTGAAGAATGCCAGGCCTCCACCGTGGTTCGGATTCCANCTGTAGGTCCTCCATTTCATCTCACAATCACCCTACCATTACACATTAGCGTAAGTGCGTACAACCCGAACGGGTAGTAAGACGCAATGCTAATAATAATTATTATTATTTGAAGGGGGAACTGGCCTTTTGTCAACCTGACAGATCCGCTTTCCTTTTACCATTTAGTGTTCAAATATGTGGCTACTTAATGAGAATATTCTATCATTTTAATCATGTACAGTAGTTAAAATGTAAAAATGTTATTTTACAATTATCTCAAAATGTTTGAAAAAAAATGTATCTTTTAAAATTATCGTTTTAATTAAAGAAGTCATTAGCAGTATAATCTAATTCGATTTTCCTTCTTCATCTTTTATACAGTCAATTTATGATTGTAGGAATCCGCCGCTAAAAAATCGTAATTACTTTTTAATCGTTAGATTTCGAAATTATCCTATATATTATTTTAAATTTTAACAGATTCACTACTATCGATATTTTCCCAACCCCAATTCGAACCCCGACCTCCACGCTGATAGCGCTCCTGTCTTTGTATTCAACACAGCGGGTAGGAAGATGAGTAGAAACAGGCGGGCTTGCAGGTCGTGACAGGTCGACAGTTTCTTGGAAGCCCCGCTTTGATGTGTCTTGAGACTGCTTCTTCTAAATGAGGGTTGGGGGCGGAAAACGGGTGCGGGACCAAATGGGCAAGCAATAGACCACTCCCCCCCCCCCAACTCTCCACCCTCTTCCCCAGACCGTTTTCGCTTCATTCTTTCAGACTACAGTAGCACCATGACTTCTTTGGTGCTGACTGACAACTCACAGCTGAAAGCTTTGAGAAAGTTACCAGACCATATTATGTATCCCTACGCCGAACCATATGATCTGCAAAAACATGTGTTTAGCAGCTGTCAGTCAGCACCAAAGAAACCACGGGGCTACTGTAGTTAGTACACGTTCGGGTTTATAAGCCTATAAAACTACGTTATTGTGTTAGGTGCGCTGATTTTAAAAGAAGTGTACTCGCATTTTAGTGGGTGTAGAGTGGAAAACTATTTAGGAAAAACAACTCACATGACACTCAGCCCCGATCCCTCCCGTCATCGGCGGTCCAGTTTATTTCGAGGGTGACGCCTTAGACCATTCGACCAGCGAAAAATTTAAAGAAAATGTAGCTTTGCATGGATTACACAAGAGGTCGAACTCTAAGCGAGAAATGACCGCGCAGACGCGATATGTTTGTATAGTTTTACGTCGCGTTATATCAAAATATGGTTCACGCCAGAACAAGTCTAACGATTCCTACAGGGCTCTTTTCCCTTAACAACCCCATATTTTGAGCTTTATTGATGGATAAATAAATGTGTGAAAATGTAACATTTGGTCATTTTCAGCGACTTTTCTATCATTCGCGGAGTTACGAGACCAGGCCTGATGAAAAAAAGGCTCTAGATCTAGCCTTCCTCCGACAAATACAGTCAACATAAATTTTTAAAATATATTTAAGAACTAGAAGCGAGATATCCTCTTTATATTGAGATAAAAGGTTTCGTAGTTTTCTTTTCACTATTTCTTATTGACCTGACAGAGGGTGGTTGAAGATGAAGGACGAAAGGGAGTATAAACGTATACAGAACATATTAGTTACAGAGAACGATTTAGACCGTTGTATTTTAAATCGTGTGACCTGACAGCGATTGATACTTTCTTGCTGACCGAGATGACCTCCTTAATGGCTTCCCCGCTCTCTCTCTGTTCTATTTATATAAATAATCGAATATTCCGGAGGGGTAGTAGGACGCGGAACACGTATACCCCAATTTTCTTACGAATGGACATGTATGACAGCTAGAAAAGTGATAATCAATGTTGGCCGCATAAAATACGTTTATATTTTCTTAAATGTCCATTCGTAAGAAAATCAATGTTTCTATTAGTGTAGGGGTAATCATTACGCCAACACGAACTCTGACCCCACTTTGTTGCCGTCTTTAGAGTTGTACCCCCCCCTTACTTCCCCCCCTTGCACCCAAGAAGCAGCCATAACGTCTCATCTGGCCCTCTTCCCAAATGTCAGTTGTGTCGCTACGTTACTTCACTCATGAAAGCTTCTTTAGGAAAAAGAAAAAATAATAAATTTAAAAAAAAAGAAACCTTTTAACGAGGATATGACGCGACGTAGGACACCCTGGGACTCGCTAGGGAATCATACCGAGGATTGTTGACGAACAGTCGACACGACGGGCCCTCTGTCCTTCTACTACCCCCCACCCCCCAAAAAAAACCCAACAATCATTCATAGGGGAGAAAAGGGGGTTGCCTACTTTATCCACTTTAGAATGCAGGAATCTTTAAATATATACATTAAAGGAGGCCGCCTCGGTCAATCGCTGTAAGACCACACAACTTAAAATACAACGGTCTTAGTCGTTCTCTGGAACTACTTATCTGTTGTCTAAGTTTATATTCCCTCTTGTCCTTCGCCTACAACCACACTATTATGTCACTAAGAAAGAGGGGAAAGAAAACTATGTAACTTCTTATATCAAGGTAAAAAAGAAAACTCGTTGCTAGTTCTCACACATATTAAAATTTTCTTTTGTGAGCCTATACAAAAATGAATATATTGGTTTGAGGAAGATTAAAACTTAGAGCCCTTTTTCATCAAACCAAGCTCATATCCCCGCAAATATGTTCAAAAATTCGTTGAAAATGAACAAATGTATAATGTTATATTTTCACTTATTTGTTTCTATTAATAAAACTCAAACTTTAAGGCTGTTCAGGAAAACCACTTACTACTTAATGCTGGATTTCGGAACGTCTTCAATGTATCTCAACGCCCCGTTAGGTGGCCCCCTTTAACGTTCGTTGAGGTATTTTTAGAAACCATCTTAACGGACTATTCATTCGGTATTTCCTTTAATTACCGCCCGAAATAAGGAGTCACGTGCTCATTCTCTTTTCAGGAAAATAAACTTTTTTTTAAAAAAAATGAAATTGATGCAAAAAGGTAGTTGTCAAAACAATCCTCGATTTTTAAGGGGGGATGGAAGAGGACGCGAGAAAGGGCAAGTGTTTTTGCAGTTGCAAAATATTTTTTTTTTTGCCAAAATAAATAAAATATTGCTCCAATACAAGTATAGAGTTCACTTTTCTTGACATGTTGATATCAACAGTTCCTGAATATCCGTCATGAGGACAGCGGCATTAGATGAGACATTTTTTAGATTAAGAAAAAAAAGTTTGTGATTAAATTTCAGAGCACTTTTGAGAGATATTCGAGACATTTTGAGGCTATCATGTGAAGAAAACTAAAATCTCTAATTTGTGCTGGACCAATATTTTATTTATTTTGGCCACAAAAATAAGTCTCACCATAAAAACCGCAAAAACACTGCCTTTTTATCGCGTCTCCTTCCATCTCACCTTTACAGTCCACCTGGATGGTTTCCGATAGTACCATGAACGTTAACAGAGGATCGATATCGGGACCGGCTCACCACAGGTCCACAACCCAGACGTGCAACTTTAGATGCCTAAAGCTGCGCATTGGTTGAGAAACTGATGCGTCATGTTGATACGGAGTTATCAACTGAAAATCACCCACTTTGGTGGCAGCATTGTCTTAAGGCAGCGGTCGATAACTTAGGGGCCGATTTTTCCTGTCCCGCAAAAGATTTATCAAACATTTGTGTTAATAAAATTGTACTAATAGTAATAACTCATTATAATTATGAGAAATAAACAAAATACTAGATATTTTTTTCAAACCTGTCCACCATGTTGTAAATCCATTTGTACCACGATATCAAAAAGGTTAGACTCTTGGTCTAAGGCGTCACTCTCAGTAGACTAGATTGCCGATGACGGGAATATCGGGGTTTGAATCCCGGTCGTGTGTAGTGAGGGTGCTTTTCCCTTAAATGGTTTTCCACTCTCCCTCCACGTTATTACGGTTACATTTTCTCTAAATCCAACTTTCTTCATCCCCCACCCATTAGAGTAATGATCATACGCATATTTATATAAGCGTATAACCCGAACGGGTAGTAAGACGCGGTGCTAAATATGTATATACATACATTTTTTTACATCCATCCTGTGGGCTGGTTCAATTTTTTATTCAAGTCATAATTTTATATTCTCCACTACCGGCCGATAATAGCTTCAGATGCCGCCTCATAATATAACTTAATATAGGCACAACATCAAGTCTCCGGTCGTTATTTTATCAATGTGAAAGGGTAAACCCATATTTTACCAATGATAAATTTTTCGGCCATGCTGGGAATCGAACTCGGTGACCCTTAACTCAATAGACAGACACGGTAACGACTGAGTCGAGGTGTCGTATTTGTTGATGTTACTATGTTCACGAGTTTCAACTAAATATAGCTAGACTTACAAGAGCAATATTTTATTTATTTTTTTGCCTAAAGAGTTATTTTTTGTTATAAAAACTGTAAAAATACGGATCTTGCCTTTCACTCCCTTCAACCACAAGTGAGCTTATTAAATCTAAATCTTTGTCCCGTGTGTGTGTCAACAAGGCTGGACAGGTAATAATGAAAGGTCAAGGAACTTTTAGAAAAACCCTTATAAAAAATAGCTTGTCAGCTTTGTGTCATGTATGTGCGTGCTTTCAGTTAGGATACATACGTGTGTGTGTGTGTCTTGTCTCCACATCGTCATTGAATAGAAGAAAAGAAAATTTTCTAAGAGAGGAAAGAAACGTCTATCATCATGTTTATTTTTATTTTTTTCTCTCTTGGACTATTGTCGCCCTCTTCTGCTCCTAAATATATACTTCCCTCTCTCACTCCCCACCTCTTTTTTTTAGTATCATGAAAAAGATATTTTTTATATATAAAAAAGAAAGAAAGAAGAGTTTGGACTAAAAAGAAGTGGAATGATGATGGCTGTTCACTCATCTAATATCTCTTTTGGAAATGTTGAAGAGGAAATATAGGATTACTTTGGGCGCGTCTGGCTGGGTAGAATGAAGACAAACAAAAAACAGTCACCTCTTCATGGCCTTGAGAAAACTTTTTAAGTAGCTTCATGGCAAGTATTATTTATTCTAAAATTCAAGACACAAAGTTAAAATCAATTTAACATTTTATTGATCGCAAAATAATTGCCTTCATAATGTTTTTACTTGTGGCTTTTAAGTGCTCACAAACCTGTGTTTTCAAACCAAAGAAAATTCATCGTCTACTTATAACAAGTAATGTAATGTTGCTACCCCGTGTAATGTTGTCGTTCGGTACTGCTGTCACAGTTGTCACTGCGCCATACTCTAGGACTACAGTAGCCCCGTGGCTTCTTTGGTGCTGACTGACAGCTGATAAACACATGTTTTAGCTGATCATATGGTTCGGCGTAGGGATACATAATTTGGTCTGGTAACTTTTCAAAGCCGTCAGCCAGCACCAAAGAAGCCATGGGGCTACTGCAGCTGGGGTAATATCGCTCGGAGCAGCTTACACTGACGTCACAGAGGAATGCGCATGCGCGGACGTAAAGTCTATAGAAAAGAAAGTGTGAAGTCTATGTAAAATTCGCCATTGTTGTTTTGCTGGCAATTTGTCGTTTATTTTTAAATAAGTTTAGGGAGTTTTGATAGATTATACTTTTTATAACGTGGTTTATTTATAAAATAATGGATTTAGTTACATTTGATTGAATTCGTTAAAAGAATTGATCAATTAACACCCCGCAATAGAAAATGCGTTGTGTTCCAAATATAACGTCCCGCTTCAAATCTTTTAGTTCGTGGCACTAACACCGCGAGCGCTAGCGATGTGGTTCTACACAAGCCAACGTCAGAGTGGCGTTTCTATGACCCCGACTGCCACACACAACCCCTTAGTGGCGATTTGTCAAGATGGCTATGAGGGTTGTAGGAGGTGAAACGGTTTGACTCTAAAGACATAGAATGTGGTTTGATATTTATCATTTAATAAAAAGTGCTAATAGTATACAGAAAGTGTACATTAAATGATTAAAATTATGTGACGGTTTTTATGTTAACTAAAGAGTTGTAATAGAATGAAGACTGGTTCATGCCCATCTCGTGTATTAGGAAATGTCTACCCGAGTTTTGTCCCATCTCGTGCACCGAACAAGAAAGAAGGAATCGCTCGCGACTTTTCCACTCTCTCTTCCCCTCTTCTAGAGTGAAGCGTTGATCTCACGTGCACCACGTCACTGTGTAACCTCCAACCCCTCTCCCCCTCCTTTAATTAAGTCCACGTATAACCTAAACTAACCAAACCTAACCTAGTTAATTCAAAGTTTGCGCTAAGGAGGTTGTACCCACTTCAAAAAGGATGGGAAAGTCGCTAGTAGAAAAATCTATAGTGATTCAAAATCTTAAAAGAGATTCTTTTTTCTATGTATAATACTCGAGATGGGACAAACACAAACGCCTGAATATTTGAATGCACGAGTGGGAGGTCACCCTAAGACGATCATGTCAATAACCATCACTGTGATAAACTCGCGAGAGATAATGATCTAAGAGCGGTATGCAAGAACTTTCAGTCACGCTCCGGCCTAACGTTCGTCTCGTTTACTGGCTGTTAGAAGACAGACTTTATATCCTTATCATCTTGGAAGGTGTAATAGTCTTCCCCCTTGATTGCTAAGGTGAGATAGATGGAAGAGGACTTGAGAAAAGACCGATGTTGTTGCAGTTTTTTTTTATGACAACACTTTTGTTTTTGGCCAAAATAAATAAAATATTGCTTCATTATAAACAGAGCTTAATTTTCTTCACGTGTTGGTGTCGACAGTTGTCGAATATCTGTCTCGTGACCGTGGTGGCATTATCTAACAAACTTTTTAAATGAAGAAAAAAAAGTTGGTCGTGAAATTCCAGGACACCCCTGACGGGACAGATATTCAAGGAATGTTGAGGTCACCATACGAAGAAAATTAAATTATATGTTTGTACCGGAGCAGTATTTTATTTAGTTTGAACAGAAATAGTTTTGTTATAAAAACTGCAAATAAAAACCACTGACCTTGAGTCCTCATAACCAATCAGCGATGAGCAGATCCTTCAACTAGGGATAGCTGACACTTCTCTTCCAAAGAAGCACGTTCATTGCGGCGTGTGACCCGCCTCGGTGGCCGTGTCGTCTAAGGCGCTACTCTCGCAGTAGATTAGGCTGCTCGAATCTCCATCGGGTGTACTGAGGGTTATTTTACAAAATGGCTTTACACTTTCACTCCACGCAAATGTGAGTACACTTCATCTAAATCTAAAACCTACCTAATCCCTAGAGCCATTAGCGTAATTGGTACATAAGCGTGTAACTCGAACGGGTAGTAAGACACACGGCTAAAAGAATACGGTGTGCGTATGCAGGAGTGTGTTACAGGAAGCAAGACCGTAATCCCCCCCCTCCCCCGACATTTTATAAACTAAATATATATGGCTTTATTTAGGTTTCAAACCATATCAAAATTAAGGTAAACAAATACAAATTAGTGGTCTGTGTTCCTATGAAAAGCACTCCAGAGAGCTTCTGGAGGTGTTTGATATTTATAATGTTTCCTTGCCTCCAGCAGATAGGGGGCTATGTTACTGTAAAAAATACTTTAGAGAGGCTTTAGAGGTGTTTAAATATCTAGATTTTCCCTAGCCTCCGGCAATTGTGGGCTGTACCCACTAAACCCACCCTGAAATTATTGGCTGGGTACGACCCTGACAGTAAGTTAATATTGTTGAGGGTGAGTTCCGGCTATCACTTTTGAAGTATTTGAAATAATGTTTCTTTGGCTAAAATAGATCAATAATTATTGATTCAGTAGAAACCTTTAATTTAATTTTCTTTAATGGACTGACATAATAAAAGCATATATATATATATATATATATAGTTAAACATTCGCGAGGAGCTATCCTAATAAGCAAATTGACTACTTCCCTCGATTTTAATAAGGAAAAATGTTTACAATTTAATTGATGCTCGTGTTTCGTTAAGGGTGGGCGATAGAACTAAATGGAATGATAACAAATAAGGAAACGCCATTTCTCAAAAGTTGTCAGCACTGTGGGTAGAACACGATGACGTCATTCTACCCTCTTTGTCTTCCAACAGCAATGGCCAAGTTGGTTAACACCGACATCATTTTGTGTCTTCCTTTTCCTCTTTTATGATTTCACTAAGTACACGTCCTAAACACATTTGTGAGATTGGAATATTTTATTTTCGACACCTTTATTGTTTGTTTTTTTTCGGAGGAAGGGGGAAAAAAATTAGTTCTCTGTGTGGCGCCTTGGCAAAAGCCCAAAAGAGATTTTTTTCACTTTTTTTTTTTTAGAATTCTAGCGCTCTGCTAAGTAACGGTAAAGTTTATTCTTGTTTGGGGCGCTCGACGACTTTACTTGGAAATAGACCGGAATTAACGAACCAATTTAGTTGACACGTGGCTTTTAAAAATATAAGAGCCGCGTAAACCTTTCGGGCCCGCTCTGTGATGGCTTAAATGGTGTTTGGGATTTTATCCTTTCTGACAATCATTTATCCTCTTCCCGTTTTTTTAAAAATGAAAATATACCACTATTATTTTCACTTTATCGTGACCCCTCGGGAATGAAGAGAAAGTATTGTGATCATCTAAAATTTGAATTCGTAATTTTGTTAGATATTTACGTTTCATGACTCCATGAACTCGAAAAAGTAGTTTTTGCATTGCCATCTTTGTGTCTGTATCTCGGCCTAGAGCCATCTGCGTGTGTGTATCTCAGCCTAGAGCCATCTTCGTGTGTGTATCTCGGCCTAGAGCTATTTTTGTGTCTGTATCTCAACCTAGATCCATCTGCGTGTCTATCTCGGCCTAGAGCCATTTTTGTGTCTGTATCTCGGCCTAGAGTCATCTGGGTGTCTATCTCGGCCTAGAGTCATCTACGTGTCTATCTTGGCCTAGAGCCATCTTTGTGTCTGTATCTCGACCTAGAGCCATCTGTGTGTCTGTATCTCGACCTAGAGCCATCTGTGTGTCTGTATCTCGACCTAGAGCCATCTTTGTGTCTGTATCTCGACCTAGAGCCATCTTTGTGTCTGTATCTCGACCTAGAGCCATCTACGTGTCTGTTTCTCAACCTAGAGTCATCTGTGTGTCTGTTTCTCAACCTAGAGTCATCTGTGTGTCTGTTTCTCAACCTAGAGCCATCTGTGTGTCTGTTTACTCAACCTAGAGCCATCTGTGTGTCTGTTTCTCAACCTAGAGCCATCTTTGTGTCTGTATCTCGGCCTAGAGCCATCTGTGTGTCTGTATCTCGACCTAGAGCCATCTACGTGTCTGTATCTCAACCTAGAGCCATCTACGTGTCTGTATCTCAACCTAGAGCCATCTGTGTGTCTATCTCGACCTAGAGCCATCTTTGTGTCTGTTTACCGACCTAGAGCCATCTTTGTGTCTGTTTACCGACCTAGAGTCATCTGTGTGTCTATCTCACCCTAGATCCATCTGTGTGTCTGTACCTCGACCCAGATCCATCTGTGTGTCTATCTCGACCCAGATCCATCTGTGTGTCTATCTCGACCCAGATCCATCTGTGTGTCTATCTCGACCCAGATCCATATGTGTGTCTATCTCGACCTAGAGCCATCTTTGTGTCTGTATCTCGGCCCAGAGCCATCTTTGTGTCTGTATCTCGGCCTAGAGCCATCTTTGTGTCTGTATCTCGACCTAGAGCCATCTACGTGTCTGTTTCTCGACCTAGAGTCATCTGTGTGTCTGTTTCTCAACCTAGAGTCATCTGTGTGTCTGTTTCTCAACCTAGAGCCATCTGTGTGTCTGTTTCTCAACCTAGAGCCATCTGTGTGTCTGTTTCTCAACCTAGAGCCATCTGTGTGTCTGTATCTCGACCTAGAGCCATCTACGTGTCTGTATCTCAACCTAGAGTCATCTGTGTGTCTATCTCGACCTAGAGCCATCTGCGTGTCTGTATCTCGACCTAGAGCCATCTTTGTGTCTGTATCTCGACCTAGAGCCATCTTTGTGTCTGTATCTCGGCCCAGAGCCGCAACCATTTTGCCGATTGGGCTAAAACTTGGTATTTAGGATTTTGCACCCACATTTGCTTGGCAGGGAAGTGATACACCCTCAAAATACCCGGCCTTTTTTTCAACCACGGATTATTATTCTTTCAGCACATATGCATTTTGTACTACCTTAATGTGGTAGGGATTAGTGTTAAATTTATAGGAAATGGAGGGAGAGTGGAAAACCATTTAGGATAAGCCCCCGTCAATACACCCGACCGAGATTCAAATCCTGATCTTCCTATCATTGTCAGTCTAGTCTATCACGAGAGCGACACCTCCCGACCTTTCTCGTCACAGGTGAACCAGACCAGACAAGTTTTACGCCTAGCCTATCATGATATCTTAATTAATATCTAAACATACTTAAGGCTGTTATGCTTATAAACTCAGTTTGGTTGGTTTTTTCGAGTTACTAAAAAACGTGATTTTTCTACTAAACTAACCATTAATTCCCATTCATATCGTTTGATCCGGAAACAAATCTCACCAACACGGACACCAACCAAATCCGACAGCGAAGCCCGGACAAGCTTCGAATCTCCACCACACCGGAACTTCTGTCTCGACCGGATTTCGGCGGCCTCACGCGGCTAGCGAGCCAAGAGCCTCGACGGGCAGCATACGACCGACGTCACACAAAGCAGATGGCTCAAGAACAGAACATGGCTGCACAACTACAGATGCTGCAGGATTTCATGACAGCGATGGAGGAACATTGTACGTCGGTGGGGGTTGATCCGATGACTCTAAGCGTCAGCACCGTGGGTTGGTGCACCCGGACCTGTTTCGCCAAATTGGTCGGATATCTGGCGGAACCGCTCCTCCATCGCTGTTAACAAAACGCTTTGAAAGGGAAATTGTGGGATCATGGCTACATCAAAGATGTAGGAAGTACACCCAGTTTATCCTGAAAGATAACATTGTATCTTGCTCGGTATTTACTATGGCGGTGTTTTCTTTCTCTCGCCCTTTTTGAACCACTGGCCATATTTTAAACGTTAAAAGGCTTCGTGGCTTAACACTGTTACACACATAAACACACACACATGTATATGTATAAATAGATACAAAACTGATATGCTTTTGTATTTTACTACGTATTGGGACGGAGAAGGGATCTAATTACTTCACTTGGGCGGTAAGGAGGTGGAGAGGGGGGTTGAGTTCCTTCACGACACCTTAAAGAATGATAAGTATCGTTGGTTAATTTCCACATATACACTTATGGTTCTTACCCAACCTAACTTAACCTAACCTATCATGCGTTAACGAATTTCATTATTTAATTTTGTAACTTACTGTGCGAAGATCCCCTCCTTGAGTGTCGGGAAGGAACTAGACCATTGCTATCGGACTAATCATCTCCGTGGAGGAACTCGACCATTGCTATCGGACTAATCATCTCCGTGGAGGAACTCGACCATTGCTATCGGACTAATCATCTCCGTGGAGGAACTCGACCATTGCTATCGGACTAATCATCTCCGTGGAGGAACTCGACCATTGCTATCGGACTAATCATCTCCGTGGAGAAACTCGACCATTGCTATCGGACTAATAATATCCGTGGAGGAACTCGACCATTGCTATCGGACTAATCATCTCAGTGGAGGAACTCGACCATTGCTATCGGACTAATTATCTCAGTGGAGGAACTCAACCATTGCTATCGGACTAATAATATCCGTGGAGGAACTCGACCATTTCTATCGGACTAATCATCTCAGTGGAGGAACTCAACCATTGCTATCGGACTAATCATCTCAGTGGAGGAACTCGACCATTGCTATCGGACTAATCATCTCAGTGGAGGAACTCGACCATTGCTATCGGACTAATTATCTCAGTGGAGGAACTCGACATCCCCGAAATGAAGAGCAGTGGAACCAAACCAACCAGAAGAACCCATTCAACTGGAGATCAGATGGTGCGAGTGACGATGAGTTGGCTCCACTCTCCGTAGAGACCAGTATCACGTCTCAAGAGAAGTTCTAGACTGGAAACCGCAAGGACGCACATGTCGGAGAAGGTCAAGTATGACTTGGCGGAGGACCGTCCTGGAACAAGCTCAGAAGTATGGCCGAGAAAATATATACTTGAATGACGAAGTTGGGTTTAAAGGAATCAACATTAAAATAAAAATCTTTATGAACTACAATACGTCCCTTTCCCCTTGATGTGAATTTTTTTTTCCGACAAATTTTTCCTATTTTAAGAA
>CABFVX010003370.1:16489-33546 GCA_902151425.1 Timema shepardi
TATCCCCCCCCCCCCTTCTACAACCCACCCACTTTCTCCAGTCTGGGCCTCACTGATTAGTTATAGTCCGATTTTCTCTCGAATAATCATCTGGAAGGTCTTTTTTCCTACCAGAATCCGACTAAATGGTAAGGTTGTGATAAGGAAAATGGACCTTTCGGATGGCTACAGTATTTGTAATACGAACGGGTTAGTAAGGCTGAGTGCACACAGGATGACACAAAACGTTTCGAAACATCTTGAAACCACGACACAAAAAAATTTCAACCTTTTTCAAATGAAACATGATGAAGCATAAACACAATTAAACAAAAAGGTTTCAGTTTATGCTATTTTTTTTTTGACCGGGAAGGACATGACATCCAGGTTCGGTCATCTTATATGTAGACCATTGGTTCCCGAACTGTGGTTCACGAACCCCCAGGGGGTCCGCCAAAATATTTCCGTAATGTCTGATTTTTAACGAACAGTTTGTGAAATTTTGTGAGGCACATTTACAACATGGTGGCTACAGACAGAGAAAACCTGGAAAAGTCAGGGAATTTTTGGATGACAGGGAAATGTCAGGGAATTTAACTTAAAATATGGAAAAGTCAGGGAATTTAAAAATATGTCTACAATATTCCATTAATTTTGCAACTAAACACTTACACAAAAGTTAATAATACCTAAATAAAAATAACATTTTAATTTTTGAAATAACTGATAACACCGTTTATGTTTAGCAGATACTAACATTTTTTAAGATGTGATCAATAATAAAAAAAACAAAAGTCAGCATCCACCATTAAAACTGGAAAAAAGTAGTCAGGAAAAATGGAAAAATGTTGCCTGTAAAACCTGGAAAAATCAGGCAATTTTGTAAAAATATGTTTTGTAGCCACCCTGAAGATTATATTATATAAACCTAATGAGGCTTCTGTCCATTATCTCTTCAGAAATCTACGCTTACTTTTTCTACACCCCCCACCAGTAATTTGTTTCACTTTCCACTACAGAAACAGGCTCAATGCTGAAAGTGATTTGAAACTTAATTTACCGTCGGTGGTTCCCGACTTTAAAGCTCCGTGTCGTACAAAGCAAGCGCCTTCTTCTCACTAAGTCCAGCGAATATTTGAGTAGCTGTTAAAACTCGTTTAAATTTTTCAAAACTTAAATCGACATGTGATTTTGTGACTACAGGGAGGGATTTCAGTTATGTCAAAACAGCAATTTCCAGTACAACTTAAAACAACTGTGAAATGTGATAATATTGTGAAAATTAAGATAATAAAATGTTACTATTTTGCTTATTTAATTTCAATTTTAATTTTTAAATAAATGTATAATTATTTAAATTTGTACTTGCGTAGTTTCAAAATTCTTGCATTATATTTGGTGGTGTATCCCACAGTTCCATAGTAAATTATTCTTATTATTCTTATTAGCTCCGCGTCTTACTACCCGTTCGGGTTATACGCACTTACGCTAATGTGTAATGGTAGGGTGATTGTGAGATGAAATGGAAGGACCTACAGTTTAACGTGGAATCCGAACCATGGTGGAGGCCGGGCATTCCTCACATTCACAAGTTGTGCTTAATACACGCCTTGTCAGAGGCGAAGGAAGGGTTTGGCAATCAGCTAAATCTTTGCCGGGACCGAGGATTGAACCCCGGTCGCCAGCATAGACGTCTGAAACCTTACCCCTAGACCACCAGGTCACTTATAGTAAGTTAATTTAAGGTATTAAACCTATTGGTTGCAATTAATAAATACACTTTGTAAAAATTAGGTATAAAATTAATTGGGTGGTTATGGATATTTATCAGGAGGTTCGCGAGTCTAGAAAACCTGGAAACACTGGTGTAGGCCATTACCCGCTCTGTTGGTAAAGAATGTTGCCCACGGGTACACCATAGGAGGTTGTCTACACAACAAGAATGACTTGAGTCTAAAGTATAAATTAAGGCGATTACACCCCAAATATATAGCTTTTCAATTGTTTAAAAATAAAGAAAACTACATTCTCGTACAATAAATGGTATCGTGTGTGCCCGGTTTCAGAGGTATTTTGGGCCTCAAGAGTCTAGATCAGGGCTGGTGAACCTTTTTCAAAGAGAGTCCCCAATATGTCGACGATCGATGGTTTTCTCTTGAATTCTTTGGCGTGCCCATAGGTACTATGAGTACAAAATTTACCAATGGAGTTTTACATTATCATTACTATTCGCGGTATTTAATCTATTATAACTTATTATAATCACATTTTATTACTTGTTAGAGGGTGTTAAATAATTACGTAAGCACCTTAAAGGGTGATGGGGGGTCAGAACAATGATTACGTAATAAAGAGAGACGGACAATGATGGGGCAGTGACCCAACCACTCCAAATCGACATATAATAATAAAAAGTGTTGGGATGTGGATTAAAGGACCTTGATTGTCAGATTAGAGGACCTTGATCGTCAGATTAAAAGTGGTTTAAGGCCCTTGGCCCTGTCGAGTGTAAGTCTAAAACCTATTTCGTGGGATGGTGGGCGGGAGGGTGAAAGGCGTGGCGTGGCTTCACAACCGACCAAAGTATCCTTCCGCGCCAACAAGAACAGATGAATCACGGAAACCGTATATGGCGTTAGCTACCGGACAGGTCTCGCGGAAAAATCATACGTTTGGAAATATCAGTTTTCTCGAGAACGAGTGAAATATTTGTAGTAATATTTTTAACTCCTCTTCTAAGATAATGTATTAATGTTTATTAGTATTTTTATGACTATAATCATTCATTTATTCACTAATAATACTATTTTTACAGGGATAATTTAAATTAAATCTAAATTTAAATGATTTTTGTTTTATAATTTTATAACTTTTTTAATTTTACTTGTTCAGTACAATAAATTTAAATTCATTTTACAACAATGTTTATTGTGAATATTTCTCACCATTAAACCTTTATGTTAATAATTAATTTTTTATGAAATTTATGAAATTCTGGTAATGTTTATTTGTGTGAAAAAATACATTTTTTTTAACAAACATAACATAAGCGTTTGCTTAATTCTATTTACAAAGGATGAGAGGGGTTCCAAAATTGCCTGAAAGGTGCTTATGTAATACTTGAACGCCCCCTTATTGTAATTTGATTTTTACATAGCGCAAAGAACACAATAGTAGTTAATGTGTTCTAAGAAAACTACTAATGGCGATGTTTCTAAAAAAAATGTTTAAAGGATTTTATACTACACCAAATTAATGACTTTGTGACAATAACAGGGTGATCATTAATTTGTTTGGAATAAATCAAGATACATATTTTATGTCATAGACTTATTGAAATAAAAGCGCCGGGAAAAATTATCCTTGGAGGAAATCTTCTCGCGTGCCATAAGTTGGTCACCCCTGACCTAGATATTTCTTTGTTCCCCCTAGTTTTCAATTTGAGAATCTCAAGCTTTTTATTTTATTTTTTGCTTCAAGTTTTATTGCCCGTCCGGCTACCCGCATTTAATTACATTAATGGAATAGTGATTATCAAGGAAGAATTAAGAGGAAATGTACCCGCTTTGACGTGAAGGAGGAGTGGGAAACAATTTAGGAAATACAAAACTTTAGTTCACTTGGCTAGGATTTTGAACACCGACTTCTCTATCAGTGGCAAACCAATCAAGATAATGCTATGATAACCAAATGTTAACTGTCCATGCTTGAGCTGTGTTAACTAAATGTTAACTGTCCATGCTTGAGCTGTGTTAACCAGATGTAATCTGACCATGATTCAGTTGTGTTAACCAATTGTTAACTGTCCATGCTTGAGCTGTGTTAACCAGATGTAATCTGACCATGATTGAGTTGTGATAAACTAAATGTTAACTGTCCAATGCTTGAGCTGTGTTAACCAGATGTAATCTGATGATGATTCAGTTGTGTTAACCAATTGTTAACTGTCCATGCTTGAGCTGTGTTAAACAAATGTTAACTGTCCATGCTTGAATTGTGATAACCAGATGTAATCTGACAATGATTGAGTTGTGATAACTAAATTTTATTTGTTCCAGGAGACAAACTCCACGGGAGGAGGTCTTTTCCAAAAAGAGTTGGCTCTTGTACTTAACCTCACAGCACACATGAAGATACACAAAGGTTCGTAAATACCCTAAACTGTTTATTCAGGCCTGTGGACCTTGGCCATGACCACGAGCTTTTGAGTTGGTTGGTTGGCTGATTGGTTCAGACGATGGCCGACTAACCTCTTTTGGACTTTGGTTTGAATCTCGATGGGAAGTGGGCTTAGTTAATTAAATGCATCTTATAAGTTTATAGTTAGTTCTATCCAATTCAACTCATTGCACCCTATCCCTATCTTGAGTTCTATCCCGTCCACCTCATCACATCCTATCCCTATCTTGAGAGTTCTATCCAGTCCACCTCATTACACCCTATATATTTCAGGTCCATTCTAATGTTATCCTCCCATCTGCGTTTAGGTTTTCCTAATGGTCTCTTCCCATTGGGTTTGCTAATAATTACCGAGACACGGTATAAATTCTTCCATTCGCACTGCATGTCCTGTATACCGAAATCTGAGAGGTTTTATTTTCCTAATAATGTCTTATGATTAGTACAGGGTAAGTAAGTCATCATTAATCAACCTCTTCCACTATCCCTTTTTGGCTTGAATACATTACTATAAGTACATGAACCCAGAATAAAATAGTTTAAATATTCTCAACATTAAATAAATTTACTTTCACTTGAAGATATTTTAAAATTATAATATATGTTTTCATGAATGAATAGTGGCCAACTCTTATATTGAATAATTAAAATGCAAAATTATTCATAGATTTAGATTTTAAAGAAAGATAAGATTTTATTATTTACTATCCTGTTTCAACCACGAGCAGTGTTGAGATGTTTGTTTTGGTTTGCATAACTTTCTGGGACGTATGTGGACTGAGAGCGCTGGCTTTGCGAATATGATGAGATTTTTACCAAACTCGGCAACTGTGAGATCACCATATCCAGAAAATTAACCACTATGTTTCTACTGGAGAAATATTACATTTATTTAGACCCCCCCCAAATTATGCTTTCCTTTAAAAACTGCAACAAAATACCCACTGCTCTTAACTCGCGTTCCCTACACTCCCACTTTAATAGCCCATGTGTTAAATGAACGAAGTAATTAAAAAACATGTCTAAAAAAACAACTTATTATCTGAGTGTGAGTGGCAACAGCCCCGCCCCGCCCCCCTGGTCCTGCACGTGGTGCGGGTATTAGTTCGAGATAGACATGACCGCCAGATGTGAGCAGCTACAGTCCCATTTAGATAAGAAGGGTCTATTGAACCGCTATACAAGCTGTTCAAAATGTTCCTGTCGTGTTATCTGCAAGGGCGTGGAAAGCTCATTTTTTCTAAAAACGTGGAAGGGGGGGTAGGTCCCGATGGAAAATTGTAGTAAAAGTTTCTATACGTTTATATATAGACCTCCCCAAGGGGGCAAAAATCCCCCCTCTGACCCACGGCTTTCTACGCCCTTTGTGATCTGTGACTGTAAGTTTATTAATTATTATTTGAGGTATTTAACTTGCACTTTATGAACCGACTGGTTATACGAGAACACGACTTTTATTATTATTATTATTATTATTATTATTATTATTACCGCGTCTTACTACCCGTTCGGGTTATACGCACTTACGCTAATGTGTAATGGTAGGGTGATTGTGAGATGAAATGAAGGACCTACAGTTTAACGTGGGATCCAAACCACGGTGGAGGCCTGGCATTCCATACACTCACAAGTTGTCTTGTCAGAGGTGAAGGAAGGGTTTGGTAATCAGATAAATCGGTGCCGGGACCGAGGATTGAACCCCGGACCCCCAGCACAGAAGTCTGACACCTTACCCCTAGACCGCCAGGTCACCTTTACACACGACTTCTAAAATAATTCATATCTAGAAGAGAGACAATATCCAAGCCCCCAGGGCCCTTAATTATAGCTTTGAAAGGGGGGAAACCCACTTTTCACCAAATATACATTTAGCTCACTAGACATATATTAAACTGACTCAGCTAAGGTGTCGGAATATTTATGAATTTTAAAACAAAATTTTATCTATTTAGAATTTAGATCATAGTAGGTTATTTTTGTTATAAAAACTTGTAAAAACTAAGTACCTTGTCTGGTTCATTGTTCTTCCCACCATTTTAACACCAGAAAGGTTTTCATGGCCGGAACTGTCAAAGACACGAGCGATCCTTTCCTTCATGGTCGGACGTGAAGATAAAGCAGACAGTTTATCAGAAAATAAACACAAACGACACACATTCGGTTGATACGAATTCAATTTGTTTAGAATCTTTATAAGCTCTATATTATATATAGCGTTTTGATTTTGAAAATATGTTTTTATGGTTCAAGAACTGTAAACATGTTTCGTTAACCGAGAATGCAAGTGTTCTATGTCCAATTTTCCACTTTTATGTAAAAGATCATTGAATATTTACCTTGTGTCTAAAACCAATGTTACTAAATAACAACTCGAGTTTGTATCTTCTCAAGTAATTATATAGTAGTCTCAATTTCACCGCAGGTGAATTATATGCATTCTAAATAAACGTAAACACCAAATGTCTCAAATTTAACAATTTTGGTGATATCACTTGCATTCTCGGGTGACGATTTGTCTATTTGAGGTTCAGGTTGAACCATTTAAATGGAGTGGGGAGGGGGGGAATTTGTCGCTGTAAAAATCCGTGGATATCGTTTTAAAGGAGTATTTTTGTTATCAAAGAAGATTAAAATAATTTTCTTTTTATTCGTGTCATTGGGCACAAATGCAGCGCTACTCTCACAGTAGGCTGGACTGCCGATGACGGGGAAATCGAGGTTCGAATCTCGGTTGGGTGTACCGAGGGTGTTTTTTCCAAAATAGTTTTCCGTTATCCCTAAACGCTAATGTGGATACACACAGTATAAACTATAACCTTTCTATTTCTTAAAACCATTAGTGTAATTTGTAGTTTACATAAGCGTATATAACCCGAACGGTCAGTAAGGGTCACCCCGCCCTCGGCGACCAGCTGGGCTACCAGTGAGAATGCTTGCGGTAAATGGGACAGCGCGTATATGACTGTAGCGACCAGCCGCGCTACCAGCTGTCCAGATCCATTAGAAAATAAATGGCCGGTCGCTTCCTTGGTCGTTGAGCCAATCGCCGGTGTCTAAAATGTCACAGAGGCTGGTCGCCCAGGGCGTGGTTGTCCTAGGACGCGGTGCTTAAAAAAAACTCTGCTTACCCTGGAAACACTCCATGGCGCGTTATTGGCAAGCGGTAGAATGTTTCAGACATGCGATGACCTAACATCACGAACGGCTGTTTTTTTTAATTCTCTGACTTTCAACAGTTTATTAAATATTAGGGGTTTGCGAAGTCACTTTTTCATTTCGAATATATTAAATATTCTTGAAACTGAATCTTAATTTAGATTTTTGCTGCCCTTTGTTTTAGGCATGAAAAAAATTGATAGGCCTACATTTTATTTACGCCTATTTAACTTTAGAAAATGCTCTATTGCACACTTGCTTGAAATATTTAATTCTAAATAGAAAAATCATTTTTTTTATTCATACAATTCATCTAGATCTATTTTAAGTTTTTTAATTAAAATTATGAATATTAATTTTCTAAGTACGCTCCTTGACGGATTACACTATGGCCTTATCCTATAAGCTACACGGGAGGAGGATCTTTAATTAATAGAATAAAAACACAATCATGATTTTTTTTATATAATAATTTTTATTTGAATCCTTAGCTGTCTCTCACCTTCCAACGAAGGTTTTCCTTTAGTTTGCCCACGGGGTACTGTGAGGACCACATTTTCATTGAGCGCGGGCCGCCACTTGGGCCACCCAGAGCAACGCCATATTGGAAAAAAAAACCGCACAAGATAGGTTTGCTATTATTCAGGGGGGTGACCTGGCGGTCTAGGGGTAAGGTGTCAGACTTCTGTGCTGGCGGCCGGGGTTCAATCCCCGGTCCCGGCACAGATTTATCTGATTACCAAACCCTTCCTTCACCTCTGACAAGACATCTTGTGAATGTGAGGAATGCCAGGTCTCCACCGTGGTTCGGATTCCACGTTAAACTGTAGGTCCTCCATTTCATCTCACAATCACCCTATCATTACACATTAGCGTAAGTGCGTATAACCCGAACGGGTAGTAAGACGCGGTGCTAATAATAATAATATTATTCAGGGTAAACAGGATGTACAAAACAGCTCAGAATGTCAATAATTGAAAAAAAAAGTATTTTTATCTGTAAATATTTATATTGCTCCGTAATATTTGTAAAAGCCGGAGCTTTTTTTTAGTGTAGTTGAAAATTTGCACAAGCCCTAAGAAATATATTAAAAAGTTTAACTCCGCAACTAGTTTTTTTTTTTCTAATTTATACGCGCCTTATAATGTCTTCTACAGTTGCTAGTCCCCTCGTCTATATTTTCCCCGCTCAACCAACCCCCCTCCACTTCTCACTCCTCATTCCCTATTGGCTACCGCTACTACCCCTCCTTCGGTTATTTAATTCCAGCTACTGCAATGTCAGCCTGTATCAGTGTCTGTGTGTCTAACATTCGTTGCCAAATATGATTCTAGTTGCGCAATGATGGTGTAAGTTTGTAATTTCTGCGTATACACTTGAAACTAAACAAAGATTTCACCTTTTTTTTATTCTTGAGAAAAAATCCAAATAGGAAGTGTTTTTTTTTTATTTGTGTTTCTCGAAAGTTATTTAGGTGTGTTTGATTTTTTCTATTATTTAACCTGTGTTTACCAAATTAATGCAAGTCAGGTGAGTTTATTTCAAATAGATTATTATTTTTTAAACATTGCGTCCACATTAAATACTTGCGCCTGCAGGAAAAACAAAAACAAGAAAAAGAGAGCCTGGTCTATAAATATAGGTTTTAATCCCGTTTTTTTAGAAAAAATTCCTACTCAGCATTACTCGACATAAAATAAAAATCTTTGTCCGAAACGGATAAACCTTTTATGCATACGAGCTTTAAAAAAACTATAAAGTCATAATCTTAATTCACTTATGCAATAGGATTACGGTTATGTCGTCATAAACTTCAAGCAATGTATTGGGGNGGTGCACTCAGGTCCCCCCCCCCCTTCCTCAACGGTTTTTCTCTCTCCCTCCACGCAAACACTGGTGCACTTCCTCTCAATTAAACCATCTTAATCCCTAACCCATTAGGGTAATAAGTTGGCCTACATAGGCGTATAACCCGAACAGGTAGTAATATGTGGTGCTAAAAAAATAATCTATCTTAAGTGACAACTGGAAATCACATGACCTGCCGTAGAGAGTAGCTCTAGTAACTTTTCTACCTGTCAGGTAAGGAGGTTCTTCCTATGAAAGTTGGATTTTACCTGCCCATCAGCGTCAAACTAGACCAGACGCGTCGGGCCCCTTGGTTGGGTAGCCTACACTGAAACAGCCACATAAGTGTAGCGTTGAATGTACAGTAGCCTCATGGCTTCTTTGGTGCTGACTGACAGCTCACAGCTGACAACTAAAAGCTTTGAAACATTACCAGACAAAATTATGTATCCCTACGCCGAACCATATGATCTGCTAAAACATGTGTTTAGCAGCTGTCACTTTTGAAGGTCGAAATTTAGGTACATACCTAAGTGTGACTGTCAGAAGTCAGCTGTGAGCTGTCAGTCGGCACCAAAGAAGCCACGGGGCTAGTGTATATATACATTCAACGAGTGTAGTAACGAGATTAGTACCAGAAAGTCTCTAGACAAAAAATTAAAAGGTCGTCAGATTTGTCGCCATACCAACGGACCGATGTCATTGTGATTTATAAATGACAGACAGATAGTTTAGAGTTCTTCTGTAGGCAGACTCGATGCATTATGTATGCATTCTTACAGTACGTTAGTTCGAAAATTAAAACTCTACACTATTAACATTTAAAATAATGAACATGAACTTGCAGAAAATTAAGGAAAGTTATCATTCTACAGACAGTCGCTAGGCGTTAAAACGTCAAAATAATCGTTTCAGGCCCATAAAAGTCTCTAAGTCTAGTGGTAATGTCGCTAAATTGGCAACACTGAACAGGGGAGGCCACAGTCAGGTAAGAGGGAATATAGTGAACCTATTGTTTTGGCCGGTGGGTAGGGGGAGGAAGGGGGAAGTAAGAAAATTTAAAACTTCTTCCAAGGACGGTAAAAGTTCCAAGAAAATTAGGTAAAATTCGGGGAATTTTGTAATAGATGTCTAGGTTTCATCCTATTCAAACGATTTAAAAAAATCAAAGGTTAGGCCTAAGTAATATTATATTTATTTTTGAATACATTTTAAAACATAATTATTTATAATATATTGAGAATTTTAATATACTTAAATCCCGATTTGGATTTTCATCAGGGGAAATTCAAAGAATTTAATTTTTGAGATTTTGTGGCCATCTTGATTTAAGTCCAAGCAAGGGCCGTGTGCAAGAACGCCTTTGAACGCTTAAATGTGGATTCACACGTTCGCCGAAAAACAAGTGCAGAACAGAAACCTGGTCACGTGACGAACTCTAATCCGACCACAAGATTTGCTCATCGGCGCAAGCCGTTCTGCTTAGGTTCCTCTTATATCTACTTTGTCCGCTCTGCCTGAGATGTTCGGCACGGGAGAACCAATCAAATCTTAAAACCAACCATCTCAAATGACAGCGCATCCGCTTTAGAGTTAACAGTAAGCAGTAGGGGACCTGGCGGTCTAGGGGTAAGGTGTCAGACTTCTGTGCTGGCGGCCGGGGTTCAATCCTCGGTCCCGGCACAGATTCATCTGATTACCAAACCCTTCCTTCACCTCTGACAAGACATCTTGTGAATGTGGGGAATGCCAGGCCTCCACCGTGGTTCGGATTCCACGTTAAACTGTAGGTCCTCCATTTCATCTCACAATCACCCTACCGTTACACATTAGCGTAAGTGCGTACAACCCGAACGGGTAGTAAGACGCGGTGCTAATAATAATAATAATAATAATAATAATAATAACAGTAAGCAGACAGATTCGTTGGGCGTTTTAAGGAGATTTTAAGTAAACCATTCATGTATTTATTAATCACCGCGTCTTACTACCCGTTCGGGTTATACGCTTTATATACTAATGGATTAGGAATTGGGAAGGTTGAATTAGAGGAAGTGAACCCGCATTTGCGTGGAGGGAGAGTGGAAAACCATTTAGGAAAAGCCCCCTCCAGTTCACCCGACTGAGATTCGAACCTCGATCTCCCCGTCCTCGATGTAATCAACTGTTTCATTGAAATGCATCGTGAAACGTGGGAATTGCTGTGCGACTCGAGCTCCTTCTGCTTCCTATCATCGGCGAACTTGTGGATCAAGCTCTAGTGTGAGTGGGCCCTTAGTGGCGTTTGTATGCCTGCGTCATCATCGTTAAGTCGGATATTGATGATTCTAAGTGTTTGATAGCAATTTGCGGCCGAATCCCAAATAAACACAATTTTTATTTTTATTTCATAAAAAATTAACAAAAAATAAAATAAAATATTTCGGAATGATAGATAAGGGGGGCTAAATCTATGCCTCTCTAGACCAGAATGGGATGGACCCGTTTCAGATGCGAGAACTGGCCCATTCCGTTCGAGTTTAGGTTAAGTGTCGTCTTGTTCGAATTCGACGCGCACCAAGTCTGACTATGAATCTGGCCCTGGTCTTATCTACATTGCAACGACTTTTAACATCTCACTCCAAAACTGGCGCAAGATCTCAAGAATAATATATGAATATCACATATAATTATTTATACCTAACCTATCACTGATTAAATAAGTAAAGGTGTGACGCTGCTGGCGCGCCCTCAGCATTCTCCTTTTTTATTTTATCGGGGATTGGGAGATAAAAGATAATTTAAAGCTTTCTTCTTGTAAAGTGTTAATCTGTTCCTTTGATGTGGTCTTATCTTCTCCTCACGCTCGAAATAATAGACTTTTCTTTGAATTGAACCGATAACATCTTATTATAGGTACTTACTTTATGACACAATGGAATATTGATTATTATTATTATTATTGTTTTATATGTGTTGTGAAACAAATGACGATGTTACAGGATTGGCAAGCACTTGTAAAACTGAGGAAATGAGGGAATTTTGGTGTCAGAGGAAAACTTTTTTTTTTTTGCAAAATCTAGTAGTGTTACTGTAATATTTGTTAATTTGGGACATTTAAATGAAATCGTACCTATAGTAGCCCCATGGCCTCTTTGGTGCTGAGTGACAGCTCACAGCTGACGGCTTTGAAAAGTTACCAGACCAAATTATGTATCTCTACGTCGAACCAAATTATCTGCAAAAACACGTGTTTAGCAGCTGTCAATTCTGACAGTCATCATTCAGCTATATACCTAAATGTTGACTGTCAGAAGTCAGCTGTGAGCTGTCAATCAGCACCAAAGAAGCCATGGGGTTACTGTAGTAGGTCTATGGGTAGGCAAAAAAAGTGAATTGAAGTATTAAGCACGCTGATTCAAACGGGTAAACAAGGTTTGGGAAGAGAGAGATGTATTTCTTCATTAATATTAAATAATCATGTTTTAAACATAAGTTACATGACTTTTCACTTTTGATGAAAAATTGAAATGTCATCTCTCTTTTCTTCAATACAAGCTGCTCGGAAAAATGAGAATTCCTTTTGGAAAACACAGGTAATTTGTATTAGTAAGAAAATAGTGGCAGACCTGTATTAACAGTTGTCATATTTTATCTGTGTTTTTTTAAAACACATTCTTAGGTAAGAATTAACAAAAATGAAACCTGTCTTGGTGGCGTAGTTAGTTAACTTTCTAGTTTCGTGATGAGATAGACCACCGAGAACGGGGAAATCGAGGTTCGAATCTCGGCCGGGTGAACTGGGGTGGTTTTTCCTAAATGGTTTTCCACTCTCCATCCAAGCAAATGCGGGTTCACTTCCTCTAAATTCAACCTTCCCAACTCCTTATCCATTAGTGTAATTAGAACTTAAGCGTATATCCCGAACGGATAGTAAGACGCGGTGCTAACAAAATATGAACAGATCACAATGAAACGGTTAAATTAATTGTAACGTATCATTTCCTTAACATATTACCTTCTTAAGCAACTAGGTTCGTATACCCTAATTTTCTGATGAATGGACATGACGGGTAGAAAAGCTACCAGATTTACTTTCACGTCTTCATACGTCAAGTCGTATTATGTGTAACCGTCACTCTGATAAATATTATCAATACCTATAAAATAGTTAAGATAATAATAATACTTAGCACCGCGTCATACAACCCGTTCGGACTATACGCTTAAGTACTAATTAAGATAATGGGTTAGGATTTGGGAAAGGTTAAATATATAATAATTGAACCCGTATTTGAGTGGAGAGAGAGAGAGTGGAAAACAATTTTTTGGAAAAACCATCCCCCAACTCACCCGAGCGAGATTTGAACCACGATCTCCCCGTCCTCGGAAGTCTATCTCATCACGAAACTAGCGCGTTAACTAACTACGCTACCGAGGCGGGTAATAGCACAGATGATATAGTAAAATGTTATCTCTGTTGGTCTCTAAAAATTATTATTTTTTATTCAAAGGCTTTCCAAATGTCCATTCATAAGTAAATAAAGGTATAGATCGTGCAAAAAAAAACTTTCAGAAGCAGCTAATGGACGCTTTTTTCTGCGTTATACTATCCATTTTAAAACATATATACAGTTTACGTTATTCGGTGAATGGACGTGATTGTGTCATGGTTCCATATATAATCATAAGAAAAAAAGTTGTAGAGGTGTCTAAAAAAGTCTAAACTGTATATTAAAAAAAATCACAAACTTGTCCAAACTAGGGTTATCAAACTCGTGGACCACGAGACATACCTGACCGACCCACTTGACTTTAATACTAGAGGTGACCTGGCGGTCTAGACTCCTGTGCTGGCGGCCGGGGTTCAATCCTCGGTCCCGGCACAGATTTATCTGATTGCCCAAACCCTTCCTTCACCTCTGACAAGACATCTTGTGAATGTGGGGAATTCCACGTTAAACTGTAGGTCCTCCATTTAATCTCACCATCACCCTACCATTACACATTAGCGTGCGTACAACCCGAACGGTTAGTAAGACGTGGTGCTAATAATAATAATAATAATAATAATAATAATAATAATAATAATAATTTAATACTAGACTATTATATTAATATCCGGCCTACACACACACACACACACACAATTTGTTCATAATTTTGAATAACAAAATACCCAGAACTATTCAAAACTGTACTAAAAAATCTGGGAAAATTTAAGTTTTTAAATACTTAAAAACCCGATTCGTTAGCCGCGTGGTTTAACGCGCTAATCTCGTGTTGGACTAGATTGCCGAAAAAGGGGAGATCGGGGCTCACTCCCGGTCGGGTGCACCGAGAGTGGCTTTTCCTAAATGGCTTACCACTCCCCCTACACTTGAATGCAAGTGCATTTCCTCTTAAATTCAACCTTCCTCATCCTTAACACATTAGCATAATTAGTACATAGTCTTACAACTCGAGTGGGTAGTAAGACGGGAGTGTTATGGCCTAGTTTGCTGGTGTTGGGAAGGTCAGGGTTCGAATTCCGGCCGTATGTACAGGGGGTGGTTTTTATAGATGTTTTATCACATCCCTATCACTCAAATGCGGCTACATTTTCTCTCAGTGATATTTTCCTCATCTCTTACCCATTAGCATGATTAAAATGCGCATAGTCCAGATGGTTTTAGAGTATATGTAAAAAAAAACCTAACACAAATTTGAGTTTAAAGACCACTGGGTGTAAACTGTTCCGGCTCCCTCTGATTCGGACAAGTTAGAAAGTTGACTTAAGTCGGTTTTTCACCCGAGAACGACAATCCGTAACCATGAATGTAAAAGAAACAACAATATGAATTTCTAACGGCTAAAGAATAATATAGACCTGATTTTGTGTTAACAATCATCCTTCAAATTAAAAGTTATTCATATATATACATACATATATATATATTTTTTATATAAAAACTATTTCTATACGAGTAACATTTATTTACATGATTTTTTATATTAGAACTTCCTGCGTTTTAAATTATAATTTTTGTCAACAGACGAATAAAACACGACCGACAAAACACTATTGTGTTTATCGTCGCGTTTACTACGGCCTTATCACCTTTTATTAAAAAAAATAATATTTTGATGATGCATTATGAAGGGAAGAATATTTAAACTAAAATTACCAAACTTCTAAATAAAGTATGATAATTAGGGTCATTAAATCGAGAAGACCTTGAACTTTTTGAGTAACCAAAAGGATAACGTTACAAAAGATTAACCCGCCTCGGCGGCGTAGTTGACTAACGCGCTAGTCGTGTTGAGCTCGACTGCCGAGGACGGGGAGATCGAGGTTCGAATCTCGATCGGGTGAACGGAGGTTTTTTCCTAAACGGTTTTCCACTCTCCCTCCACGCAAATGCGGGTTCACTTCCTCTAATTCAACCCTCCCAATTCCTAATCCATTAGAGTAATTAGTACGTAAAGCGTATAAGCCGAACGGGTAGTAAGACGCGGTGCTAAATATTATTACAAAAGATTAGACCTAAATGACAAACTATGGTAAAACCCATTTGAACCAAACCCTGGTAGCCTGAAATTCCGAATAATCCAAACACATTTTTCGGAAAACAGGGGGGTGGGGGGAATTAAGTCAAATGAGATATATTTTAATGGTTAACAAGCTCAACATTAAAAGATAATTGTAAGACATGATTTATCCAACAGAATGTGTTTTTCTGTAACTAAAAATACATATTACGTGTTAAACATTAGTTAACTAAGTGAAAATTTGATTAAACTTCAATTGTAATTTAAAATTCGTAAAAATACTGTATCTCTGTATCCTCCCGGCAGTCCGGGGTCGGGGGTTTGAATTCTGGTCGCGTGCACTAAGCATGGTAGTTCTTAAATGGTTTTGCACTCGTCCTTCACCATGCAAATGTGGGTATATTTCCTGTAAATTTCACCTCCCAACCCCACTGACGAAATGAATGTGCGTTTCAGCTGGATGGGTAGTAAGACGTTGGAGGTTGAAGAGGGGTGGGGTGAATGGCTACCCTCATATTTAAACTAATATTATGGGATGTATCGGATATATGTTATATATATAAAATAGAAGGGTCGGGTTGGGGAAGGTAGAATATCGGGAAAATGTTCCCCCCATTTGGCTTAAGAGAGGATCGGAAATATGTTAGTAAAACAAGTTACACCTTGTTGGAATTTGAGACCAGACCTCTCAATCATCGGCGAGCCAGACGCCTTTGTCTGCGTGTCCGACGATCCGGGCAGCTACCATTTTCAAAACATTTTGGTTTTGGTGTTGCGCATTTCAAATAGCTACGTAATTTTTTATATTTTATCAGGCAGTATTTTGTTTGCCATGCAGTGTTTTATTTTGTTTATTAAGCAGTATTTTGTTTACCAGGCATTTCTTTATTTTGTTTATCAGGCAGTATTTTGTTTATCAGGCAGTATTTTGTTTATAGAGCAGTATTTTGTTTATCATACTGTTTGATTTATCAAGCAGTATTTTGTTTACCAGGCATTGCTTTATTTTGTTTATCAGGCAGTATTTTGTTTATCGAGCTGTATTTTGTTTATCAGGCAGTATTTTGTTTATCGAGCTGTATTTTGTTTATCATGCTGTTTGATTTATCAAGCAGTATTTTGTTTACCAGGCATTGCTTTATTTTGTTTATCAGGCAGTATTTTGTTTATCGAGCAGTATTTTGTTTATCATGCTGTTTGATTTATCAAGCAGTATTTTGTTTATCATGCTGTTTGATTTATCAAGCAGTATTTTGTTTACCAGGCATTGCTTTATTTTGTTTATCATGCTGTTTGATTTATCAAGCAGTATTTTGTTTACCAGGCATTGCTTTATTTTGTTTATCAGGCAGTATTTTGTTTATCGAGCAGTATTTTGTTTATC
>CABFVX010003370.1:57195-76684 GCA_902151425.1 Timema shepardi
CCCCAGTTCACCCGACCGAGATTCGAACCTCGATCTCCCCGTCCTCAGCAGTCGAGCTCAACGCGACTAGCGCGTTAGCCAACTACGCCACCGAGGCGGGTAATGTGATTAATTGTTTATAACAGAATTCTGGTTAAAAAAAATACCTTTAAGAAAATGTCATTTTTTTGCGGACAACATTGATAAAATCTTAAAAGTGAGAACCGTAGATAACATGCCTTGTTGAGACACACAAAGTAGTTTTAAGTTACTTTCGTAACTCTCAGATAAAGTTTTTCCTACCAGGATCATAAAGTAAGATGCGGTGAAATAATAATTACGGTTCATTCAAAGATTATAACTCTGAACGATGATTTGGGAGATCGAGGTTCGAATATCTGTCGGGTGAACTAAGGGGGGGGGTGTCCTAAATGGTTTTCCACTCTCCCTCCACGCAAATGCGGGTTCACTTCCTGTAGTTCAACCTCCCCAATTCCTAATCCATTAGTGTAATTAGTACTTAAAGCGTATAACTCGAACGGGTAGTAAGATACGGTGCTAAATAATAATAATTATTATTATTAGAACACGTGCGTGTAACGTGGATGTGTAGTGAGGCGCGGTTTATTTAACCCCTGCACCATTTGACAGTGTAGAGGGCGAGAGCGTAGCGGCAGGGGATGAAGTAAAACAGCCCCTAAAACATTCTCATCTCAGGACTATGTGGCAAAAGAAGGCTTTTATTACTGGTCTGGGGCGCACCTTAATACTTTTCCAGCAACCCTCATAAGACCGGTACACACGGTACAATTTGTCTCGTATAAAGGTTTGGGTGGTGAGATGCTGGTATTACACTAACGAGTTAGAGATGAAGTGTACCAGCATTTGCGTGAAAAATCATTTGAGAAAAATCAGGCACCCTCAGTACACTCGGAGGTAGTATAGTCTTACACAAGAGTGACGCCTAAGTCTATTCGGCCACCGAAGCAGTTTTGGTGACATGGCTTGCCCAGAAACAGAATTTAACAATCCGATAGGTATTTTTAAACCCTTTTCGAAATAACATAATTTTTTATAAACCCATTATTTAAGATAAATACGTTCTTAATCAACCCTAAAAAGTATTTAATATCAATGCGAACAAAAAAAAAGCTTCGGTGTCCGAATGTCACTCTCGCAGTAGATTAGACTGCCGATTATGGGGAAATCGGGGTTCGAATCTAAGTCGGATGTACTGAAGGTGGTTTCTTCAAAATGGTTTTCCATTCCTCACGCGAATGGGGGTGCACTTTCTAATAATATAACCTTCCTCATCTCTAAAACTAATACCGTAATTAGTATATAAGCATATAATACAATCCGAACGGGTAGTAAGGCGCGGTGCTAAAAATATACAAACATATTCATTAAAATTGATTGCGAGTTTTTTTTTGTTTTCCCCTTGTACTACCTATGAAAACTTCTGCCACTTCACCTATCGGCCGAACCTGGAAACATTAGTGGCGTGACATTAGTGTTAGAGGGGAGGGTGGGGTGCAATTACTAAACTTATTTGTAATGGTAGGTGGGGTCACAACCTACGATCAGCTCAGTCTTAAAATAGGTAGACACACGGATAACTAGATTGCATTATAACCAGTAAATATTTAATATGTTTAGTGATGTTAATATTCAACTCAATAAATTTACTCTAATAAACTACCTCAATACCAACCGGACAAAATAAAACCTAAATATGAATGGAGGTGATAAATGATTGTAACATTTATGAATACAGAACATAATATACAAAAACAATCTCACTAAACACCCTATAAGCCCAATATAATATAAATGAAAGATAAAAAAACAATCCTGTATGATATTTTATAATTCCATATGTTACACATCAACTACTAAACCCTATTTATTTGTTTATGGTCTGGGCTGGCGAGGAAACAATCGAAGATTGGTTCTATTTGTTCATTCATTATCTAAACATCCGCGTAACCTTCTGGGCACCAAGTCGTCTCTAGGGGTACGACCTTAGGTCTCAGACAGCAATCACCTGGTGAGTTGAAGGGGGGCTAGCCACCCAGTTCCAGCCCACCGGAGCCAGACAGGTGTCCCATATCACCGCATCGTCAAATAAATTGAAGAGAAACAAAGACTGTACCTTGTATTTGAAGACCTGTGTGGAGTCCTTGTGGTCACCACGTGACGGATCAATCCATTATTATCCGGAGCATCCGGTGGATATCCCAACTAGTGAGCTGGGTGGCGGACAGTTGGGTGTTTTCCGCAAACACTCTCTCATATCACGAACACTTGTGATGTATTCACGTGGCGAGGGGTCGCCCGATGCTATTGACGCACTCGCACATTGATTTTGTCCGGGTTGGGGGGGTCTAAATGACCGTACTATTCACGAACTTGCGATAACTCTCCTATTGAACTTAAAAAACATATAGAGTCGTGCAACACGCTTTTGTTTGTCTCTTAAGCAACACGTGGTCGCGTCCCGGGGCCCACGTACCCATCCCCAAAACAGGGGTGGGGTAGTTTCAACCCTTTCGCAGCGGAAGTCCAAGTCCACCACCTGGCTCTATTGGGCCGTACTCGTTACTACGTGCGTCAAATAAACTCATAATATACTACCAGCCCATCTTTTACAGTAAACTCTAGTTGCACATACTATCATCACATAACATGGAAACGACCCATTCTTACCTTATGGTAGGATGGAAGATGGTCAATTGACTTAATTTGACAACATCCTGTCTTAAAATAAACCAAACAAACATAGTAAAAACAACATAATTATATAATTTTGAGATAGCCCTATAATCACAATTAGTCATATAAACAATTTCAAAATATAATATAATTAATTCTTTACTTCAAATAAAAAACTGCAATATACAAAGGTCTCTCTAGCAGGGTGATAAGATAACAAGGTTGGGGAGTGAGGATTGCGAATAGTTCCGACTTCTTCCACCGCCTAGCGTTGTCAAAGTCGCAACTGTTTCTTTTTAAACATTTGAAAACCTTTCTATTTGAGGTTCTACCTCGTGTTTTTTAAACTTGAATATGTTTTTATCAAGAACTATACTGTTGATGATTCTACAATCATTTTACGAAAAAGAAGCACATGGGACAGTTATTTTACTTTCGACCAGGAAGTTGTACACTAAAATGGCCGGTGGTAGGACATGTTATATTATATTTCCTACATGGTACAATATATGATATACGAAGAGGTGTGCAAAACATCTCTTGTATCGTGTGTACCGGGCTTTAGAAAGGAAGCTAGCTATCCCAAGTTCTCACAGGTAGTCAGTCCTTTTCATCATCTTTGAAGACTTCAAAGCTATTTTATGAAGCGGGTTGCATCCTAAATTGACGCAAACAAACATTCCAATGTACGAAATAGAAAGGGAAGGAAGAAAATGAGCAGTTCGCATCCTGCGTGGCCATGATAACACTTCCTCTGACGAGCTTACACACTCACTCCTCTATCTTTAAAACCCGGATCGCCCGGACGGGTAATTAAAACACGCAACGTCTTAAAAAGTATATATTTTGATTTGAAAAACTGTTGTTCACTCTCATGTTCCGAACATGGCGGTTGCTATGTATTATTTCTCGTTATTTACTAGCATTACAACGAACGGGTATTCCACAGAGAAAAAGTTTTGTACCCTGATTTTGGTATTTGATAGTTACCAAAACAACTCTAATGTATTCATACATCAAGACACATTATCTGCAGTTGTCACTCGTGATGGATATTATCAACCTATAAAATAACAATAATACAGTAAAATATTATCATTGTTGTCCGTAAAGAAATAATCTTGAATTGTCTATACTCTTCTTTCATCTGAAATCAGGTGTGGGTGCTTGGGAATGTCTAAAAGGCAATAAAATACACTTTATGGATAACTCCCACAGATTTGTCACTTAACTGTGGTGTTTCCCACAATATTCTGAATCTATGTGACGTTAGGCTACACAATCTCTTGAAGGGTAGTCGAGGCTAGTTTCAGCCCATCCCCTCAAGGAGTAGATAACAAATAAATGAAGTCAGTTTTTGCTCCCTTCCCGTTGTAAAATTATTTAATGTAGCCCCATGGCTTCTTTGGTGCTGACTGACACCTTTGAAAAGTTACCAGACCAAATTATGTATCCCTACGCCGAACCATATGATCTGCAAAAACATGTGTTTAGCAGCTGTCACTTCTGACGGTCAAAGTTTAGGTATATACCTAAATGTTGACTCATATGTCAGCTGTGAGCTGTCAGTCAGCACCAAAGAAGCCGTGGGGCTACTGTAGTTGGCCTTGATATGTATAGGGGTTGTCTCTAAGAACATACAATAATTATTTTTTAAATTGAGTTTTCATGGTAATTAGTGGCGATCGTTAAATTATGACTTGTACGCAGTAGGCCTAGATTTGTTATTGTTAGTTTATATTTTCCATCCATATTTTTTCTGCCTTAAAAAATAGAACAAAAAAATTGGCAATTAAAAAAATCCAATAAAGTAGGCCGAAAGTCACATTTATGTGACATGTATTTTTGTAGCAGGAAACTAATATTTGGCTTATATTAGTTTGAATGTAAATTAAGCTTCTCTTTTTATAGTTTTGATTATTTCAACAATATTTTTTTCCTTGTTGCAGGTGGTCTGAGCGATATAGCTCTAGGATGGATTATTCGGGCAAAGTACAGTACTACTTTCTCACAGTAAGTAGGTTCGACATCTTAGCTCAGTCGGTAACGTCTCTCTACTGTAACTGAGCTAAGGGTCCCAGGTTCGATTCCCGGCATGGCCGAAAAATTTATCACGGGCTATTATGTGGGTTTATCCTTTCACATGGATAAATTAACGGCCGGGGGCTGGATGTTGTGTAATTTCTAGAGTTAAGTCATGATGGTGATATAATCAGTCGGTTCAGAAATTGCACGTCAAATAAATGGAGGGAAATAAACACAGTAAGTAGCATGGGCAGTGAGATGGAACGTTAAAACTATACCCTAATTTTGGCTGGAGGTCTGTTCTGGACGGCCCTTTATTGTACAGTAGGATTCTGTTACGAAATAAGGCCTTATAGGACGGACTTCTTACCCAAAATTAGTGTATCAATCTGTATGCAAGGGAAAACCCACTCATCCCCGTATTTTCCCTACCCTTAGGCTTGGAAACTTGAAATCTGCGTTAGGGTTCCTGTTAGGCATTAGGCAAGAGATAAGACGGTTTTGCAAAATTGGACCTAAATTAGGAGGGGGGGGGGGGGCGAAAGTTTTCAAAATTCACTGGTGTATCTTTTGAACCAGCGTGCATAGACTTTACATTTTAATTGAAGGTTCCTTTTTAGATTTAGGGGAGATGTTTGTATAAGTGTTTTCAAATTTAATTAATCCCCCAAGGGGGTGAAGAGACGCAGACAGGTGTGTGAAGCCTCGGGTCCTCAGATCTCAATGAAATTTTGATATCTTGGTTGTTTGTCGCAGAATATGAATACTACATTAGTTTGCTCAAAATTAATAAAGACTACTTCTTTGTATGGTGGAAAACTGAAATTGGGAAGGCAAGGACCACTCCAAATACCCATAAGTCTGTAAATTTAAAATTAGGACTGGAAACGAGTGTGGGCGGGGAGTAGAAATTGGGTTGAAAACAAGCTGAGGTAGAAAATAAAAATTTGCAAGGATTGTAGAGATACCACTTAAAAAATAAGTGTTAAATATAACAGGGCTGGTGAAATGAGGGTTTCTAAATTTAAAAATATATTAAAATGATTAACAAGGGTATGACCCTTCCTTCACCTCTGACAAGACATCTTGTGAATGTGAGGATTGCCAGGTCTCCACCGTGGTTTGGATCTCACGTTAAACTGTAGCTCCTCCATTTCATCTCACAATCACCCTACCATTACACATTAGCGTAAGTGCGTATAACCCGAACAGGGTAGTAATAATAAGGGTATGCCTGTCAGCTAGGTATGATGTCCACCCCAAACGACCATTTTTAGATTCACTCCTCAGATAGTAATGATAGTTTGATAACAGTACAAACAAAATTCAGTGAAATAATTGTTTCCCCGAAATATTTGTTGGCAACGCGCGGTGCAATCGTGTTTGTTGTGACGTCACCACATGACTGACGCACACTGTCTTGGTGACCTTAGTTTCTCTGTGAGCTTGTGACCGTGTTGGGCTGGAGGCCCCAAAGGAGGGAAGCTTTATTTAGTCAATTTACTTTGGACTAGGGATAGATATTTTCAAAATATATTTGTTGTAAATGATAGCAGATTAGTATTCCCTGTGGAACGACGCAGAGTAGCTTAGTGTCCCCTGTGGAACGTTACAGAGCAACTTAGTGTCCCCTGTGAAACGACGCAGAGTAGCTTAGTGTCCCCTGTGGAACGTTACAGAGCAGCTTAGTGTCCCCTGTGAAATGACGCAGAGCAGCTTAGTGTCCCTTGTGAAACGACGCAGAGTAGCTTAGTGTCCCCTGTGGAACGTTACAGAGCAGCTTAGTGTCCCTTGTGGAACGATGCAGAGCAGATTAGTGTCCCCTGTGGAACGTTACAGAGCAGCTTAGTGTCCCCCGTGGAACGACGCAAAGCAGATTAGTGTCCCCTGTGGAAAGTTACAGAGCAGCTTAGTGTCCCTTGCGGAACGATGCAGAGCAGATTAGTGTCCCCTGTGGAACGTTACAGAGCAGCTTAGTGTCCCCTGTGGAACGATGCAGAGCAGCTTAGTGTCCCCCGTGGAACGATGCAGAGCAGATTAGTGTCCCTTGTGGAACGACGCAGAGCAGATTAGTGTCCCCTGTGGAACGTTACAGAGCAGCTTAGTGTCCCTTGTGGAACGATGCAGAGCAGATTAGTGTCCCCTGTGGAACGTTACAGAGCAGCTTAGTGTCCCCCGTGGAACGACGCAAAGCAGATTAGTGTCCCCTGTGGAAAGTTACAGAGCAGCTTAGTGTCCCTTGTGGAACGATGCAGAGCAGATTAGTGTCCCCTGTGGAACGTTACAGAGCAGCTTAGTGTCCCCTGTGGAACGATGCAGAGCAGATTAGTGTCCCCTGTGGAACGTTACAGAGCAGCTTAGTGTCCCCTGTGGAACGATGCAGAGCAGATTAGTGTCCCCTGTGGAACGTTACAGAGCAGCTTAGTGTCCCCCGTGGAACGACGCAAAGCAGATTAGTGTCCCCTGTGGAAAGTTACAGAGCAGCTTAGTGTCCCATGTGGAACGCTACAGAGCAGATTAGTGTCCCCTGTGGAACGCTACAGAGCAGCTTAGTGTCCCCGTGGAACGCTACAGAGCAGCTTAGTGTCCCTTGTGGAACGACGCAGAGCAGATTAGTGTCCCTTGTGGAACGACGCAGAGCAGATTAGTGTCCCCGTGGAACGCTACAGAGCAGATTAGTGTCCCCGTGGAACGCTACAGAGCAGCTTAGTGTCCCTTGTGGAACGACGCAGAGCAGATTAGTGTCCCCGTGGAACGCCGCAGAGCAGATTAGTGTCCCCCGTGGAACTCTACAGAGCAGATTAGTGTCCCCGTGGAACGCTACAAAGCAGCTTAGTGTCCCTTGTGGAACGACGCAGAGCAGATTAGTGTCCCCTGTGGAACGCTACAGAGCAGCTTAGTGTCCCTTGTGGAACGACGCAGAGCAGATTAGTGTCCCCGTGGAACGCTACAGAGCAGATTAGTGTCCCCCGTGGAACGCTACAGAGCAGATTACTGTCCTCTCTGGAACGCAACTCAAGTCACATTCGCAACACCCGCTCCGATGGTCCCATGGTTTGAGCCAGGAGTCCCCGAACCACGGCCCGCGGACGCTTTGACAAACGAAAGGTAAATCAATGACGAAACCCGAAACGATGGTTCTACTCTACCCTTGGTTTCACAAAGTGCTTGTTGAGCGGTTCTCGGTTTAAGAAGGGAGGAGGTAATTAGGTTGACTGCTCGCCTTACATCTATCCTTACGGTTACAAGCTGTGTATCGAAATGAGACTATATCTTATTTTCGATCCGGCCCACTTATTTCAATATCCGATCCTAATGTGACCCTCTTCACGCTAAGTTGGAGGACTCCTGCTTTAAGTTTTCACTCTGGCAACAGTTGACTGCTGATGATGGCCAGATCTGGGGTCAAATCCTGGTTGGGTGTACTAAGGGTGAAGATTCTCCTTAGATGGCTTTCACTCTCTTTTAACGCAAATATGTAGGTACACTTCCTCGTCCCTAGAGCGTAAATTACTATGAATGTGAACAACTCAAACCATTATTTTAACATAAAATACTTTTTTTCTTTTACACCTCATCTTTACACCTGGCCGATATTTGCGGACATTCTCTAAATTGTTTTTAATCTAAGACATTTTGTCTTCTTGGGTGTTAAAATATTCTTCCAATAACTCAGTCTCGTTGAATTTCCAATTCTACGAAGACCCAATGATGAAAGTTTCTCCGAACTGGTTTTCCAATCGCGACAAAACAGTATGGCTTCCTCTGTGTGTCTCAGGTGTGCCAAAACCACTTCTCCAAACTGAACAGGCTGTTGCCTCAATAGTTGCCCGTGCTCACCCAAAGGTCGAATGGCATGGAAGTTGGTGAAGGTTTTCTACAGATAAGATAATATTTTACGGTCTAAAAAAAGTAAAACCTTTTAAAGCTAGTTATCTCTAAATCCATGTTATTCCCCACCTGTTTCACTTTTTATGTAAAAGGCACCCTTATATAATACACACACATTGATTTATAACCACGTCCGGGCTAACCTCATGCACCAGATATCATCGTTGATAACTGAGAGCGAGGAGATTTGGCAACCGTTAACCGAGAGAGAGCGAAGATAGAACTTTTCCTCCGTAAGAACTGAAGTTACCTCAGCGATGATATCGGGTGTAGTCACGATGATGGTTTAGGGATGAGGAAGAAAGAGTTCAGAGGAAATTATAAGCCAACGCACTGGCGGGAACCCCCACACACCCCAAAAAGAAATCTGCCTCTGTACACCAGACGCGATGAGCCTGGCACCTTTATCCGCATGCCACCACTAGTGGGCCGCCCATGGTTAATGAATCTACTTTTCATGTGTTATTGCAGCTTTCACTATAGTAGATATAATATGGAGTAAATTCATCATAGGGCCGTTTTTAAAAGGTTCAAGATGAACAGACCGTTCTCAACTACTTATACGTTTGATGTGTTGGTAAAAAAAAAAGAACCCGAACATTAATCATTTGAAGCACCCTGATGCTTGGCTTGTTTAGACTGATCCTAACCATTTGTTATTCACATTTTTACCGCTTGCTTAAGTTAGCGAAGATTTAATCAAATAACTTTTTTTTGTGGGTTAAGGCAAACTTTCATAAGAAAGAACATTTTGTAAATACAAACTCATTTTACAATAGTGTGTTATTTTTATAGGTATTGATATCTGCAGGTCGCGTAACTTGACATGAAATTAGATTTGGCTTTTTGTAGCGCTCAAATAAGGTATTTTCTATAAATATTGGACTGTCCCCATGGCTCTGTAGAAATCTATTAGTACGCTTGACACTAAGTTGTGCTATTTGGCCAATTTATAGGAATTTTGAGAAGATGCTTTAAAAGTAAACATTTTTATTTACTTAAAGATTTTGTTTGAAAATTGGCGTGTGCAAGGTCCGAGTCGTTTGTTTACTCATAAGTCGCTTGCACGGTTTGTGAATTATGACCCTATGTGACGTCATACGAGGAAAAGAAAAAAAGTTCCGGGAAGTCCTTGGAAAGAAGACCTTATTATTGGCTCGGGACATGAAAAAAATATCTGTTAGGAAGGTCTTGTAGCACGTCTAGGGGAAATAACCTTGCAGTGTTGCCAACATTGCGTCCCCGCTCTCTGGCAAATATTTTCGCTCGGCCAATGTTATTTTTGCTCCATTATATGCGTTATTTTTTTCTCTCTCTCTCAAAAAATCCCGTCAAAATTTTACCTAATACGGCGATCATAATTCATATGAATCTAAACTTAACACTTCGTGTGTTTTGATTTTTCATAGGAAGGGTCTCTTATCTGACGGCTAGATAAGCTGCTAGATCTATTTCCACGCATTCACACGTCAAATCATGTGATCTATAGCTGTCACGTTTGATATGTTTTATCCAAAACCTACAAAATAACACTAATAATATAGTAACATATTTATTATAAAAGTTGATTTGCAAAGAAATGGGTTTGTACAGTATTTATAAAAGGTTTTTTTTCATCGCGTCTAACTACCTGTTAAGGATATATGCATATATGATCCTTACGCTAATAGAATAAGGATGTGGAAGGAGTGGAAAACCATTTAGGAGGGGGGAACCCATCAATTTACCCATTGGGACTCGAACCCTCTATCTCTTCCAGTCTTTATTAAGCCAGTCTTAACATGAGTGACGCCTTAGACCGTTCAGTCACTGAATCAGTCGTCCATGCCCCCCCTCGTCAAAACGCTACTATGAGTTCAATGTTTAGCGCGCGCGCGTGCGTCAGATCCCCGCTGGTGGGTGGGGGAGATAGGCTCGATATACCCCCTTCAGGTTTCTACGCACAGCTGGAACATGGACCCCCCTCCCCCCGGCTTGTTGAGTCGGGTGCGCTCCCATTCGCTAAGAACTAGGAACAATTTCATCCATGTTTAATTTTATGTTCCTCACTCAAAGGACACGCTAGTAAAGGAATGAAAGGTTATGTGAAATAGCAGCGCTAGAAAGCACTACTACCGTTAAGGAAAGAATAGGAATTCTCAATTTATTTTAAGAATACGTTCCTTCAAAGTCGTCACCTTGGCCTTCTTTCCCCTTAAATACCCCCACACATAATTGAAGCATCGAACCCGGAGCCTCTTGCACATGACATATGGAGATGTCTCGCCCACACTATGTATCGATGTGAACAGTCTCGTCTTTCCTTGGAATTCGTCGAAGGTCGTCTTTGTCAGGTTTTGTTGAGCAGGATGTCTGGTGACGTCTTGCCTCTCTCTCTCTCTCTCTCTCTTGCATGAGGTTCACCTTATTGGGACATGCGGACTTTCACAGCACCGGGCTGACGCAGACGTGAACATGCATACGTGGGGTAATTCGAGCATGGAATGACACTTTCCATGCACACAAACTATAGTAAGGCCGCCATTGAAAGGTCCTGAAAGTTTATACACCCGATAGTTAGAGCCTTCCTTATATAAAACACAACCACATCCTTTTTTGCTACCAAAATAGGTAACAGTTGCAAATCACATTACTTGACGTATGAATATAGATCTAGTAGCTCCTAATTTAGACTAGACTGCCGGTGACGGGGATATTGGGGTTTGAATCTCGGTCGTGTGTATTGGGGGTGTTTTTCCCTGAATGGGTTTCTACTCTCCTCGGCTCAATTGCGGCTACACTTCATATACATTCTACCTTACACATTCGTCACGCATAAGTAATTAGTACACAGGCGTATATCCCGAAAGGGTACCAAGATGCAGTTGTAAATTACAAAAAGTTTTTTTGCAAACTATTTTTGCCCCACTCGTCCCTCAATACCAGTAATTGATGCGATGGGCCCCACGTGTCGTCTCCCTCAACCCGGCCCCTTCACCTACTTAATAGGCCGCAATCCGCCACTGCGGAAAGTGTTTATCTTTAGTCGAGCCTCGTCTGTAGGAGACAGGCGAGGGCATTTTTGGGTCCCCGGTCGCTGGCCTCGGGGAACTGTCCCTGGTAAACTAGTTTGAGCCGACTAATAACATATGTCTGAAGGTCCCCAGTTTCTTCCACTTAGCACGCGGCCTTGGATCGCTTAGCCTTGCGTGCAGTTAGGCCGGGCTCACAATGGCCTCTAGAGATGGACAGGAGGGTGCCCATTGACCAGTAAAACGGGATTTGATCAAATATCTGGAGTTGTTACATATTCACTAAAAATAAGCCTAATCCCACCCTTAATACATAACAATAATCTCTTTTTGAGCGGTGACCTGGCAGTCTAGGGTAGGGGTAAGGTGTCAGACTTCTGTGCTGGGGGTCCGGGGTTTGATCCTCGGTCCCGGCACAGATTTATCTGAATACCAAACCCTCCCTTCACCTCTGACAAGACGTGTATTAATCACAACTTGTGAATGTGTGGAATGCCAGGCCTCCACCGTGGTTCGGATTCCACATTAAACTGTAGGTCCTCTATTTCATCTCACAATCACCCTACCATTACACATTAGCGTAGGTGCGTATAACCCGAACAGGTAGTAAGACGTGGTTATGATGATAATAATACTATTTTTAAGCGCCGTAGCAAGCTCACTCGCCACTGAGCTAATTGTGCGTGTTGTTTAGAATTACTGTTATGGTTTGGAGGTAAATGTTGTTGCTGGGAGTTGACGGTCTATTTCGGAATATTAACGTTACAAAACGAGTAAGAAGGTTAAGTCATAAGCAATACTTATGTTAGTTACAGTATTGATAGACTATCATCTATACAAACTGCAGGTCACGTCACTTGATTTTGGAATACTTGAAAAGTACCCTCCATTTACCCTTAAATTCGGCAAGCTTTTCCATGCTTGGTTCCATCATGATATAGTTTATAAAATTTGGACATAATGGAGTCAGCATCGGTACTACTTTTCGTGGTGAATGGAGTGTACATTTAGTAACTTTTCTAGCTGTTGGCTACTTGCCAAGTAAATTAGGGTGTAATATTAGGGTCAGATTGAGTAAGCCTCAAGTGCGGCGCTACACTAAATACGACACCTATCTAAGATCAGAATGGAGTGGGCCAGTTTGATATTATGTGACACTGGCCCATTCCATTCCTGTCTAGGTAAGTATCGTCCTTTATGTAAATAGCGCCGCACTTGACTATGAAACTTGCCCTTGGCCTCACTGTCCTTTGATACATTAATTTGTAGATTGTAAACGGTGAGGTTTCTCAAGTCTCCACTTTCACACCAAACAACTCACCTTATTTCGGTGCTTTTATAATTTTTTAACTTTGTACACACTTTGTTTACCCCGAGTTTACCTAGATCGAGTACAGGACCATGTAACTGCATCATATTGTAACCTCTCAAGGTAAACGGAGTGTACACGAAAAGGATAAGTCCTTCCATTAATTACCAAGCTACATTATTCTTATCTCTACATTGATCACCTTTTGGTCTAGTTCTTCTCCTGGGTGGCCTTGATTGCAACTTGTGTGATATCTCTGGTTAGAAAGTGCACGCTAAATACCGTAAATAAATGTGATATATTGTCCTCAAAGTGATACAGTTTGAACTATTTACACATACTTGTTGCACTCTCGTTATCTTGGAACTTGGAGTAACTACATTTTAACTCTTCACCCACACTGATGGGCCCAAAACAGTATCATTACAAGTGTTTGGTTTACCGGAGACGGGTAGGTCGGAGCTCTAATCCCAGCCGGGTATGCTCAGAGGTTTCTTCCCTTTTTTCTAAATAGTTTCACTCTCTCCCTCTACTCATTTAATTTAACGGATATTTATTTCCTCTAAATTCAACTTCCTTCATCCCTGACCTATCAGCGTAATTATTGTGTGTATATATATACTGAACGGCTCGTGAGACGTGATAGGTAAAAAATATAGTAAATGTCTGGAATAAACACGGAGAATTTTTCAAACTCAAAAACACTGGAATATTTTGTGAGTTTGAAAGCTTCTAAATAGTGGGCTGACTTTTTTCCCCCTTCTAATAACCAAGAATAAAACACCCTGATTGAACCCCCCGCCGATTTAAAACACTGAATCACAGCGCATGTTCTCTTGTTATTAACGACCTCATACTTTTCACTTTTATGAAGAATAAATTTCATTCCTCCTCTCTTCAATCTATGTTGTCTAGAAAAAAACGGGAATTTCTTCTGGAAAACTCGGGTAGTTTGGCAGCAATAAGCTAGTGGCAACCCTGCCGGAGCCATTCTGATGCCACTACTTATGAATGTAAAACCATATTCCCAAATGGCAAAAATAAGGGTTTTTTCGTTTGTCTCCGCATCATTGAGTTTCGTCGAGATTATATATTTCTACTAATGAAGTGATTATTTGAAAGGCAGAATTTTAGTGGAAAGGGAAGCCCGCTTGGTACACCTAGTCGTGATTTGAAACCTACCGTTACTAGCAAACTCGGACCAAATTAGACTGGCTCAGGTGTCCGTGCGTTAAGATCACTAATCTCCTAAGTTTTCTTCACTACACTGGGATTTAGGTAATAAGGAACTTAAGAAAATACAAGTTTAATTTAATCGGTCAAATTTGATAACATTTTACTATTATTGATTATTAAATAATGTTCAGATGTATTTTATCAATACTTATAGTTAAATAATATTTTCTTATGACTGTAATAATAATAATAATAATATTTAGCACCGCGTCTTACTACCCGTTCGGGTTATACGCTTTAAGTACTAATTACTCTAATGGATTGGGAATTGGGAAGGTTGCGTGGAGGGAGAGTGGAAAACCATTTAGGAAAAACCACCCCCAGTTCACCCGACCGAGATTCGAACCTCGATCTCCCCGTCCTCAACACGACAAGCGCGTTAGCCAACTACGCCACCGAGGCGGGTCTTATGACTGTAGATCAAGCGCATTTTCTAGCTATTGGTTAAGGTCCTTCATCTGAATATTGGACTGTAGATCAGGTGAATTTTCTAGCTGTCGGTTAAGGTCCTTCATCTGAATATTGGACTGTAGATCAGGTGAAGTTTCTAGCTGTCGGTTAAGGTCCTTCCTATGAAGATTGTATCCCACCAAGGAAGTGACTCGTGGTTTGTTCCTTATCAACGTCTCCTCCTTAGTGGCATTAGGTTGGCGCCAGAGCCGTGGTTTGAACAGGGCGAGGCTGATAGCAAGAGCCGCCCTCTCTCTCTCCTGATAAGCGTCTCTCTGCACACGCACGTGACAGACGCCAGAGACACGTCACACCCACAGGCCAATCTTCACATGAAAGAGCTTACAGGGGGTTAGCACGAAGCTCCCGAACATTTATTTCCGGTGGAAGGCTCCGTGTAGCCGGTATTTTTTAATACTTTCTCTTTCCGTGGCCGGCAGCGTCACGGGGGATCCCAGGGCCGTCACACTACTTCACTACGTTCAACACGCCACCGACATTCGTGTTCCTAAATTGGTAGGCGCCGACCTGGCGGCCGTCCCGCTTACTAACTATCGAAACTTGCTAACAGCTCTTGGCGTTTAGGTTTTGTCTCTTTATCTTCTGTTACTGTCGTGAGTGTTTTGGAGATAGCTAACTTTTATTTTGTTTTTTTAAACCAAACTGTTTGCTAATTCTCTACTTTGCGTGTGAGTTTGAAATTACTTGTTTGGGTCTGACACCTTAGCTCTGTCGGTATCGTGTTTGATTATATATTAAAGGGTCTTTGATTCGATTACCTGTGAAGGCTCTTAAGTTGGTCGGAGAACTGTACAGATGGGGCGGGTTGCGTCTCAAGCATGTAGTACTAAACATGGATTATAGGACCTCCTTCGTTTGGAATAAACAACAGAATTTGTAAGATGGGTATGTAAGAAACGTAAGCTACGAGCAGTATTTTTGCAATTGTTACAGCAAAACATCTGTTTTGGCCAAAATAAATAAAACCTTGCTTCAGTAGACTCATAAGTTTTATTTTCTTCGCATGTTTATATCAACAGTCTTTGAATATCTGTCATGAGCGCTGGCATTAGATGAAAAACTTTTTAAATGAAGAGAAAAAGTTGTCTTTAAATTTCACAAGTCTGTTGATATCACCATGTGAAGAAAATTAAACTCTATATTTCTACTGGTATGGAGAAATATTTGATTCATTTTGGCCAAAAAAGGTTTTGATATAAAAACTGTAAAAATACTGCCCTCAGCTCGAGTTCCACATACTCCCACCTTTAAAGCTAGCATATTCCGCGTTTTCAAGGGTCTCTAAGGGAGTATGTGAAGTTCCTAGTATTAGGACGTACACTGTATTTGCCTTGAAAGTCAGCAGCAGTCTTACCTTGACGATTTAAACTATGGGCCAGTTTCATAGTCAAATTTAGTACGCCTCAAGTGCGGCGCTACACTAAATACAAGACGACACCTACCTAAACCAAAATGGAAATCCATTCTGGTTTAGGTAGGTGTCGTCATGAGCTTAGTGTAGCGCCGCACTTGAGGCGTACTAAATTTGACTATGAAACTGACCCTATGACCTTATCTTGTGTAATCTATCCCATAGTAGAACAATACAAGGTAAGCTTGCTACTGTTCATGGTAGACGACAGGCACCTCATATCATGTGAGAAACATGGAAACTTAAATAATCTCCATACATTATAACCAACCGGCATTTCACATTGCCTAATAAAAAATACTTTTTAATCTACAGAACATAAAATTTACCACGCGACTAAATCTTGAATTTCCGATTTTTAAAAATAATAGAATATTCTTATTGTATTGTGTCATGGGTAGACGGGACCCTTCCCCGCCCTGGGTGCAATCAACTTGTGCGGGCGGCGTCTCTTGGTCCCGAGTTATTTCTAGAGTTGGCCCGACTGGCTGGCGTGTTTGGACCGGCGCCTATTTCACAAGGGGTTGTAAGTGGTTGACTTCTCGCACCGGCCTAGTTTACAGCGTTACATGTCGGAACCTGTGTTTCCTTGAACACCTCTAACCACCTAGGGCCCCGCTGTTTCGGGAAGGAGTTGGTTTGGAAGAGGCGACAGGGAAAACAGGGAATTTGATCAAATTTATTGAATTGTATATTCACGAAAATAATATTATTATTAGCACCGCGTCTTACTACCCGTTCGGGTTGTACGCACTTACGCTAATGTGTAATGGTAGGGTGATTGTGAGATGAAATGGAGGACTTACAGTTTAACGTGGAATCCGAACCACGGTGGAGGCCTGGCATTCCTCACATTCACAAGATGTCTTGTTAGAGGTGAAGGAAGGGTTTGGTAATCAGATAAATCTNCTGGCATTCCTCACATTCACAAGATGTCTTGTTAGAGGTGAAGGAAGGGTTTGGTAATCAGATAAATCTGTGCTGGGACCGAGGATTGAACCCCGGCCGCCAGCATAAAAGTCTGACACCTTACCCCTAGACCGCCAGGTCACCACGAAAATAATACTTAACTTTAAAGTGTCTATATAAGTTGGAAATTGTCTCTGGAAAATCTGAGAGTGCAAAGAGTGGTTTCTATTAAATGATTTTTCACTCACCCTCCATATATTAACTATTCTGTCTTCAAGAGTAAGGAATGAATGAAATCTTTGCCTGCTTACATGTACCTTGATTTTCTTACGAATGGACAAGAAAATACGAACATTGTTTCTGTTGACATTGATAACATTGAACTAATCTGATGATAAAGTGAAAGTTGATTAGGTTATCTTTTTAGCTCTCAAATGCCCATTTTTGGGGTGTACATAAGTTTGAATGTTTATTAATTAATAACTAGATTTTTAAATAATAGCCGTTCATATCCAACTTACGAAACAAACTTGATTGACTTTTACGACCTTTTGTGGAATCTTTGCTGTGAAGTAATTAAATAAATTGCGGTGTGGAGGTCGCCGGGGCGTCGAACCCGGTATGTTGGTGGCGGGTCGTCATTAAGGGGGGGGGGGCGGTAGGAATGCTAGGAATGCAGCCACTTTATATTTATAGTCTTTCTTCTTTGCCTCCCTTCACATCAAGTTTTCTTTCTCATCACTTTTTTTTGTCCTCTTGTTTGGCACGCTTTGTCGTCGCTTTGAACCAATCACAAGTCCATCGCGTGGACAACCCTATCTTTTTCATTTTCACGATCAATATGAATTAAAAAGTGACCAACTTAGGGGTAAAATGGCGCAATTAACGATTTTAAGAGGGCAGTGCTTTACAAACTGCTCCGCCATAATCATCTCGGCCTCAGTGAGACAGTTATAATATTATTTATTTGTTTTTAACACAAATAACGTCAATAATTAGGATTGACCCGCTTCTTTGGACGAATTGTCTAAGGTGTTACTCTCGTATTAGATTGGTCTAGTGATGAGGGGGAGATCGGAGTTCGAATCCTGGTCGGGTCTACTTCGAGGGCGTTTTCAACCCTAAATGGTTTCCACTCTTCCGCCAGCAAATGCTGGTGTATTACCGCTAAAATTCTTTCTTCCTTATACCAACTCTATTAGAGTAATTATAATATATGCTTATAACCTAAACAGATGCGAAAATGCAATATTACATTTTTATTTTGGCACGGAAAATACATTTTTGCTATAAAAACCGCTAAACCAGGCGCAGGAATACATAATTTGGTCTGGTAACGTTTTAAAGCTGTCAGTTGTGAGCTGTCAGTCAGCACCAAAGAAGTCATGGGGCTACTGTACCGACATCGACTCTCGTTGCTTTCTATTTAACTCTTTAAGTTTCCAAATTAACCACCGCGCCTTGGAACTATAAATACACTTCGAAGCGATAGTTATCGAGAGGCCCAGAAATCTGAATACCTTGCCGTATTGTCCTGATGCACGCAAGTTTCGTCTTGAATACCTGTGTATCCAACTGGCGTCTTGGAATTCCATAGCCTGCCACCGGGAATCCTTTCGGGGGCGGGGGATTGTTCCATTTACTCCAACAAGTATCACTCTGTCAATAGTCCTGATGACAACCTGTCAAGTCTTCTAAAAGGAAGGTATAATAATTGCACAAACGAACATGGAGTACCGCTACTCTTTCTGAATATATCAACAAACACGCTCTCTGCCTGATTTCATGGAACTAATATTTGAACACCCGTTATTTCATCGCATGTGACGCTGACATTTATGTTTAGGTGGATCTTTGGTTCCCTTTTACCCATTGAATACGATCGATACATTACATAGTCATAAAACATTAAAAAAAACCTCATTGTATAGTCCATTTTACATAGGAAGAGCCTTATAGTTATAGGAAATACTTTCTTTTTGCTGCCAAAATCGAACATGTTTTATTCGTGTAGTCTTATATCTTTCAATAATATACATACAAAATGCAGATCACACGGCTTGACGTATGAATACGTGAAAGATCTTCACTTTTTTAGGTCTAGCCGTCAGATAAGATTCTTTCTATTGGACTGTAGTAGATATGATAATGTTAAAATAATTTCAATTTGCTATTTATTTATTGATGCTACATTCTAAATATGTGGATTTATATATATTTTGAAGACATTTTACACCATAAGGGGACATAGGGTTCATTAATAGGTTCGAGCCTATGTTGGGTTACATCATATTCCACCCACCTAGTCAAAAACTATCTGCTTTAGATCACCTGGGATCGAACCAGGCTCCCCGTTTGGCAGCAATAATATTTGTTTGAAGTCCAAATAGTGAGCGTTGTTTAATAATCTTTTTATCGCTAGACTTGTGCATTTTTGGGGTACTCTTGGGTCATTTTCTTCGAGGTGTCTGTCCTCCCCAAGGTAAATTGGCAAAGTTATTTTTGTTATATACCTTTTTTTCAATCATTGGG
>CABFVX010003370.1:76951-87675 GCA_902151425.1 Timema shepardi
ACGCTAATGTGTAATGGTAGGGTGATTGTGAGATGAAATGAAGGACCTACAGTTTAACGTGGGATCCGAACCACGGTGGAGGCCTGGCATTCCCCACATTCACAAGATGTCTTGTCAGAGGTGAAGGAAGGGTTTGGTAATCAGATAAATCTGTGCCGAGACCGAGGATTGAACCCCGGCCGCCAGCACAGAAGTCTGACACCTTACCCCTAGACCGCCAGGCCACCGATTCAAATTACTGTTTTTTTTTTCTTTCTTTCTGAGAATAGGCCACATAAACCGAACAAACCTGTTTTTATTTTTAACGATTCTCACCACCTGATCGGTTTGAACGCATGTGTTATTAATGGGCTAAAGATTATGAAAGTAGACGTTAGAGGAAATGTACCCACACTTGCGTGGGTAGTAAATTTAATATTATGGCTTGCATTAAACTATTTTTAAATACATTTAAACATTTCCATTTTCATCTCTTATTTAATTAAGATCATTTTCCAACGTAATCTCGTATGTTCAGTTTTATTGTTTGTAAGCCAGACGATACATATTGCCATCGCCACTATAGCAACACAAATACCGTTTGGACGGGTATATCTGGGTTTGAATCCTTACTGAGGTCGATTTATCCCAAATTGTTCCCTACTCTACTTCCACGCAAATGGGGGCAGATCACCTCTTAAATGCTTCTATCCTCATTAAAGTGATTCTCATATGCGTATAACCTGATCAGTTAGTTTGACGCGGTGGGAAAAAAACCCTACGTCGATTCGTCATTCTACCTCTTGGAGATTGACTAACGTAGACATACACCTCTTGTTCACAGCCACAGTCACGTGACGTCACTGGAACTATGCTGGCACTTTGTTCCCACGACGCAGGTAGACAATTACCGCGCCAGTTCTCTCAATGTTTCAAGACATATTTTTAGCAGACGCTAATTTGTCCGTGACGCTGTAAAATAAATAAAGTAATAATCGGATAGGCTGGGGTTCTCGCCCTCCCTCGAACTGCCGCTCTCCCCTCACTTCTCCTTCGAGCTATCGCGTTTAGTCACCCAGCCAGACAGACAGTCCGACAGACGAGACCAGCCCGGGCTGACGTGGACCAATGAACGAGCGAGGTTCACTGCGTGGCGTGTTGCGCTAGGCGACTAGACTCGCTCTCGACTTTCCATTCCGCGATAGAACAGCTGTGTCCCAAGGTCTTCGCCCGGTGTCTGGCGTCGGGTGAGTGCTTCACTAGTGTTGCTTGTATTGTGACTGATGCGAACAGCTATTTTCTATTATATTGTAAATAACGAGCTCATGTTACCTTATTTATCAGAACATTCTCGGACCACTTAAATTATACGCCTAGTACACTAAAATACATGTCTAATTAGCAAACCCGTCCTTGCATTTCTAAACAAATAGGTTAAATTAGTTGTGATGAGCGAACAACAATTATACATAGTTATTTTTTTAGTTTCTTTACAGCGTTGCCTCGCCATTAGTATTGTCGAAGGTTACCAACATGAAATCCTGCTCGCTGGTTAGGCAATTATTGTCTAACCGGGTGTGGTCTGATTTGCGGCCCGCGGGCCACATGCAACTCGCGCTCAAATAGTTTTTATTTGACAGTAAAATTTGAAAGGTCTAACAAAAAAAATACAATTTATTAAAAATAATTTGTTATTAAGAGTTGTTACTAACCTACCTTATATTAAGTAGATGGATTTAATAAAAATAGCTTCAGCCTGCGGTGAAAACAGATAGGATTTGGGCCTTGGGATGAAAAAAGTTTAACGCTCTAGAAACCAATGTTCGAAATATTGACATGTCTGGTACCTGGTAGTTTATTGGGACTGTAAGCTCTTTGGAAGAGTATTTTGGTTACATAAGCTTTTTTTATAAAGTGACTGTGCTTCATCAAAAGAAAGTGTCGTCGTTAGATCAAACTTGAATGGTGGGTCTTACATAGATTCGAATGAGAGACTTTCTCAATGAGTTAGTTCATTAATATGATGCGGAGGACTGATCATTATAACTGCGTACTTAAATAATACAAACCATCCCTTGGAACATTTTTGAATGTCTGTGGTTCATTCCTAGAATAGGAATTTATTTTATATTTAGCGATTCGTTCTATTTTACTTTGTATGCATATTTATTTTAGTAAATTCATCGAGATGCAGATGCCGAATTATTAATACTCTATGAATGCGCTAGAGCTGAATCTGACAGAACACCAGTGATTTAGGTCTGAAGCAACATCTCTTAAATAGTTTGGCGCAGCTCAAATTGAAATACATAAATAGTAGAAATAAACAACATATGCTAGCTAACTTCCATGTAGAGTGCATTCGCCAAAAGTTTTGACTGCCTTAAATAACAAATAATCATCAGGTTTGGCGAATGGATAACTTAGTAGCTATGGTAACCTTGGCTAGTCGTCAACATTGCCATCACTTCAATCGCGAGTAAACTAGAGTTGACTGAATCAACACTTATAAATTTCTTACAATCAATATTACAATGACGTTAGTTTCCTAACTTGGTTTTAGAATACAGACACGTTCTTACTTGAGTACATTTTTTCTGTGCTACTGTAGCTACGTTCACAATCGTTAAAAAAATATTCTATATTCGTTTTAATAACCTGTTCCGATAAAATATTCTTTGTGGTTGGTTGACATTTTTCGACATTTCATAAGTAATTTCTGAAACTATTCTTGGCTCAAACGTTTGTTTGACGGATACACACATCACACACTTTCATACTCATACTCATTCAAGTCGTGTTATTTCCAACTGCCACTTCATATTAATAGACTAGTGGAATGTTGTGTGGCGACAGCAGGACATTATTTTCTAAAAGGCGCTTCTTACCGTGGTTTTACCCTAGCTGAGACTTGTCATGGCTGGGATCGTTTCTCTCCCCCAAGGGGCCACCTAGATCCAAACTCAAATTTCCAACAAATCCTCAACTTTGACAGTTCGACATTTGTTGCATCGAATGTTCGTGTGTGTGTGTGTCGTTTACGACTATGAACTTTGAACTCTTATTTTGTTTTTATCACATAATCTTACACGCATATATGATGCTAACTCTAATAGGGTAGGGATGAAGGAGCATTTCAGGTATAAAGTAGCCGAATTTGTGTGTAAGGGGAGTGGAAAACCACTGAGGAAAACCCGGGATTCAAATCCCTCCTTTTCCACGCCATCTGCAGGCCAGCATAAACTAACACAAGTGACGCCTTAGACCATTCGGCCATTGTAGCAGGTGACTCATAATTCTTGGGATATTATATTACTATGTAAACTGCTGGGTCAATCATACATTTTTCTAATAGGATACATTCGGGGTAAAAAAAGTACGGTAAAATATCTTTAGGCAATTATTGTGTGTGGGTCCATTTAGCCACGAATGGCCCGCGGGCCAGTGTTTCCACACCCCTACTCTTGCCTACTTGAAACGTTAGTAGCTTATGTAGCTGATACTTTGTGTCTTGAGTGTACTTTGAACATGTTTATTTCCTTGAGCATGTATCAAGCAGTCTAAAAATAGATTTATCGAGAGGGGGGGAGGGTAGGAATGTTCCCCTCATCAGATTAACATCTCAAGAGTGGAAGGCCAGGGGTCAATGGACTGTCAAACTATTAGCAAGAACACGCTTGTCCCCATGTACTGGTGGTGGCTTGCAGCAACAAGTAGTAGAGTTATCTGCCTCATCTTCACTTGTGTTCATAGATTGTCCTTAGAGCAGGGCTTTTCATACATCACCTACCCACACCAGAATGAAATGAGCCAATTCTTTTACTACTTAAATACTTGATCGTTTATATTCACATAATTTAACGAGTATTTTGCAAACCCACACATTTGGGAATTTTTTAATATTTCAAATATGCATTTGTTTTTAAAAGCATAAAACACATCTAGGATAGCAATACATTGGTGGGCGTGCAGGCTAAACGTCCGGGTTCTCCTGGTCTTGTTCACTTGTGTCTGGAAAGTAAGGGTTCGAATTCCAGCCCTATGAAGTCCCCCTCCCCCCTTCTAGATTCCCACATTCCATTAACTTAAAGGGGGCTCATCACTTGCCCCCTAGTGTTATTATATTGTGCATAGTCCGGACGGATGGATCTAGAATATATCTAATCAATCTTGTTTTTGTTTCTATAAGCTGTGACCCGCAACGCGCTCAGGTTTGAGACAACTGTTGTAGAGCGTTATACAACCCCCCTCCCCCTCCTTCTGTCCCCCTCATCACTTTCGTCAGATGTCTTGGCTCAGTCGGTAGTATGTGTGATTATTGAGCAAAGGGTGCCGGGTTTGATTTCCGACATTATAAAAAAAAAAATATCATTGGTACAGATTGAGTTTCCCCGTTCACATTGATGCATTAACGGGTGGGGGATTGGGAGTTGTGCCAGTGCTAGATTTAAGTTAGTTTGTAAGTTGTGTGCCTTAAGAGCTGCCATTCTTAAAAGAAATACTCCCATAGTTATCAGCGCCTTTAATGTAGGCAATGTTTGAGCCGCGCATCGACCTCGTAACTGCGGTCAGGTCGATAGCTGGCTAAAGTCCGAAGTCTGGCCAAATATTGGATATTTAAACAGGTCACTGGTGGAATTATTGTCCCCGTGGCTCGATGGCAAAGGTCAGTATGCTCAATACACTTTGATTACACCGTTCCAAGGATTATCGGATTATCGAAGGGACTTATAATTATTTTATTTGTGAGGAGAAATAAATATATACATTTGATCTGTTTTCTTTAAGGCTATTCAACCATGTCACACCAAGAGTTCCTTGTTAAGGCTAATGACGGGTACAGGTGAGTTTTCACATTTCACCCTCGGATGTTCCTGTTTATGAAGAGATCATCGTGCACCTCCTGGCTTCACACTGCACACCCTGTTCCTGTCTATGAAGATCATCGTGTACCTCCTGGCTTCACACTGCACACCCTGTTCCTGGTTATGAAGATCATCGTGTACCTCCTGGCTTCTCGCACGTGCTGCATCAGGTGCTAGTGACTGTGTTTAATGTTCAGTCAGGTACCTGAAGTAGCGCGCGGAGAGGTTAGGGCATTCTCCGGCACTCATCATTACTAGCTCTAGAAGTGAATACGACATTTGTGTGGATATATTACTCAACTAGTAGAAATACCCGGCCGGCGCTGCCCAGTGTGACAAAAAAAAATCTCCCCCGTTTTATTTAATCCAACCTAGTTTTTAATTAGGATAAATTGTGTATAACCTTTTGTACTTTTGAGTTATTTTGAACAACATGGTGGCTACGAAAGGAGAAAACCTATAAAAGTCCGAGGGGTTAAATCAAAATCGTGGTTTAGTCAGCAAATTTAAATATTTGGCTAATTCTGCACTGAGCCATTAAAACAAAGGTGAGATTTTGTTTCTTGATAACAAAATGCATTGCTTTGACATAGCAGTGTTAACATTAAATAATTGTAGAGGGGTTGTTTTATAAAACATTTACACAAAGCCCCAAATAATACACAAGACATAAATTAATGTTAATATATAGTAGCTTTTAGGATTACAGTCAAACTTGGTTAATTCAAAATTGAAGGGACGATTAGAAAAATTCAAATGGCTATAAGAATAACTTAAAACATCCATTCAGTGAAGTAAAATACATTAGTGTATACATATATAATTTTATTCTCAGATTTTTCATAGTAATGTGTAAAATACAAAATATTGTATTTAGAGTTTTTTTAAAGCAAGATATCTTTTATTTTATTCAGCACCTGGAGAATAGAGGGTCTTACATTGTAGCCCCTCAACAAGCCTTCTCAACTCTTTGATGTGGTCCATGGCCTGTGTAGATGTTGGGAACTGCTTCTCTATAGGTTCCGTCTGTACCTCTCTTCTTCATCTGGAGATGCACTGTCATTAATATTGTTCATAACATCTGCTTCTTTAAGTTTTCATCCAAGTACACAAAATCCCCATAAGGAACACAAAACAGACCTTGAGTGCCCCAGCAACAGTCGAGTAGTAAACGTATTTCCTACGTGAGATTTCAGGCTGTTTTACGCCATCTTTCAAAGGGATTTTATTTTGAATCAAACAAAATAAGTTAGAATTACATGTGCTCTTTTTAACATTGTTTTGTTATAAGTTTCAAGGGATCAACGGAAAGTTCGAACTAAGCATGAATTCGAATTATATAAGTTCAAATTCTCCAAGTTCCATTGTATTTTCAAAAATATATGAATAAAGTAATAAGTTGGCATCCGCCAAGAAAAACTATAACAAGTTTAACAAAAGATAAGTATTGTCCGGAAACCCTGGAAAAGTCTAGCAATTTTATATTGACAGTTTTGTAGCCACCTGATGAAAGATTTTTTTGTTCATATGTCACTGTGCCAATGAGAGATTTAAGAGATGTGATTTCCCTGTGTTTAAAACTAAATGTATCCAAGGGCAGTATTTAATTTATTTTAAATATAAAAATTTGCTGGTTAGACTTATTAACATTGTGAAAAAACCTCTTGTCCTGGTCCTAACAAAAAAAAAATCAGGAGTCCAAACCACAAGCTTTGCTTCTAGCATAATTTATGTTCATACAAGAACTAGATGTAAGTTTTGTTGCATCATACACTTAAATTCTTGATTTTATTACAGAGGTTATATGTAGTTTTAGCCACCTGTCCAGCTGTGCAGGTGCCCCATGTTCATTGTACTTCATCAGGTGCTCTGGTGGGCTCTGAATCCCGGCGCCTGTTGGAGTGCAATTGAAACGAAGGTGCCATTTCGACCAAACTTCCAAGACACCCGAGGAAGATTGAGTGAAGAATTAACATGTTGAATATTGTACTGATTATTAATATTGAATGTAAACCAGATAGCCCTTCCTAACTCTAATCAAGTAAGGTAGATATATAATTAGTAATTACAAAGGAACATTATGATGGTTATCAAGAGCTGTGTTTATAGTCAACATTTGGAAGTCAACCCACTTTGAATATTCCTAAATCCACTGCCACCTTGAGAGGAACATTTTAATTGTAATATTTGAATATTTAGAGACCGACAGTTGATTTGTATCCTTTTCCTGGGGGACAGAGGGGTGTCAACAAGATGATGAAACTGATTCAACGGGCTAACCGTCAGGAAGGGGAACCAAACTAGTTTCGGCATATTTTTAACCATGTTATAGTCTAAGAAACTAAACTGAACACCTTATACTGATTTTAAATGGTCCATCGCTTTCCGCTGAAATTCTATAACCCCTTAATAGACAAAATTTCAGAATGTATATATGTCTTAAGTTAACATTTTTTCCAAATTTTTAAGGGTTGACAAATTGAGAGAACAAAGTTGTGTTGTGTTAAGAACAACTGTACGTGCTCGGTCTAAAACCTTGGAGAAGTTTTGGCTGGTGAAGCTCCTCGTGGTCGAAGCCACTTGTAGTGTATTTTGTGAGATGAGGAGATGATGATGATGAATCCTCTGCTTGTTGGGTTCCACTTGGTTGTTTTTGTGAAGGTGGTGAAGGCAGGGGACTCTCGGAGTTTGGAGTCTTGAGCTCCGGCTTATTAATGTTAGCAAGGGCGATTCTTACTGCCATTCTTTATTTATTATATTTATAAAATTAACCTGGTAGGTAGTTCAATGACGGTTTCTTTATACTTGAACAGTTTTTATTTTTTTAAATAGAAAGATTAATTTGACGCAGAATGTTCGTTCCCGTATAATGCTGTGGGATGACTGTTTAGAGAAGTCTTGTATATCTTTTGAAATAAATTGTTTCAGAACCATCCATGTTTTTTTTTTATAAGTTACACCATGGTCTATCCTTAGAAAAGGGAAAGAATGAGCTGGAGCGATGTCTTCCAGCGATGTTTCACGATGTCTTTGGAATAAGAGTGGGGTTAACTGCTATGAAATTTAGTTGTCAACAATAAAACATATCTTTAGTACCCAACTGTGACACATATGGATGCTTTGAGTTTAAATTTTGAAAATATTGATTAATTTTAAAATATATATTAATGGTAGAAAATTTTGATTAGAATGATCACGAAATTAAATTTTATTTCATTACAACCTTTACATATGTACAGTGGGGAAATATTACTCAAATATAACAATCTTGTGTTTTATTAAAATTTTGCAATATGAATATAAAATTAATACACATATATAAACCATTACAAACATTTAGAAAGAAACATATTTTACAGATACTAGGTTTTTAGGCTGTTTAAGATCCATATCGATGAACCAACTAATGCAGATTTCCGATCAGCTTAGTGTTCACTTGAATTAAGGAGGACATAAGAATTATATTTTTTCAAGGAAAAACTTTTCTTATGCTCTACCATGTAACTTGCACAGATATTCAATATACAGTACTTTGTTAATGGTGTGGATACACCTGGTATAATGTTTGAAAACATCAAAATGCTGTGGCCTTGATTTTGATCTTATTGAAAGAAAATACAGTAGAAGCTCGGCTTTTGGGGACAGTTCACCCCCGCGTTAAGCCCTATCTACAGATTGTATCCTTAGAGAACTTAAGTGTTGAATTGATCTCTTACGGATTAATAAGATTTGAGTTCTTATCACCTAGTTACTTGTGTTAATAATTGTTCAGCTCTGATATAGTCTGCTTGCGCCAAACTCTAGAAAAATTTTCTTTTAAAGAGTTTATTTGAACGTTGTTACCAACTTTATCGTTGGTTGGCACTGTCACGTCATTACAAATACGGACTGTATAGATGTGATTTACATTTTTAAGGACTAAAAGGATGCAGAGCTTACGGACTCTGTAGATGGGGCTTTAAAGCATAATTTGAATTGGAAAGTGACCCTCAGCAACATCATGGGACAAGATGGGGGGGAAAAAAAGACAACATAATATACTAGTAACAGGATGGCAAATCTATGTCACGCAAACACAATTTGTGTGGCACGCAGGTATTAAAAAAAAAACTTTTTTTTCGACAGTATTTCTAAAGCCGTGTCCCAATGACCTTTGTGAAGACACTGGCTAGAAATCGTCTGGGAACATACTTGAGTCAAATCTTGTGTGCTGTTAAAAAAGCGTTATAAAACGAGAATAAATATCATGGCTAGCGCCTGCTGCTCCAGAGGTTACCCTCCTCCCCCCCTTGACAATTGAGAACACCGCTAGTGGCGCAGGAGTGCACCGCCGTCCTGAACCAGCATCAGCATCGCTACTCTTCAGACACCTTGCTCAGAAAAGGGTGCATCCGAGTCTCACTGCGAGGCCCTACTTCACGGTGAGGACTTACACCGCCGAGCAGCTAACAGGGACAGTCCGACAATACACAACTTCCCTGCCAGTAGGTACCCACCCACAGAGAAAGAAATATATATCCTTGGAATATTCTACCAAGAGCGGAACTTTGTAGTATCTTTAGAGGCATCATTTTCATCCTGTAGAATGTTTGAACATTTTCAAGAAAATATATAGTTCCTTGTGAATATGGAAAAAAGTAATAAAACATTTCCACAAAGGAAAAAAAGAAACTCAACAATCACACTATTATTCAAAAATAAAAAGATGTGGTGGGGATCGAACCAGCAACCTTGAGATCCAGACCAGCACTTTACCTCAGTGCTACTCGAGCAGGGTAGATAGAATCATAAATGGGACTTTTTTTTTGAGAACACATATTTTTTCAATAGGTAACTATTTCTAATTGTATTTTGGTTTAGAAAGTATTTTTATTTCCTTGAAAAACCTTTATGACTGAAAGGTCATTTTGACTAACATTTTATCTAGTTTTAAACCCACATACCCTGCCTCCATCAGACACTAATGCCAAATAAAAGTTTATATTTCAAAAAGGTCGCAGGTCATGGAAAGATACGCAAGCTTGGCTAGTCTTAAGGCCAGTTTCATAGTCAAGTTTAGTACAAGTGCGGCGCTACACTAAGTTCATGACAACACCTACCTAAACCAGAATGGAATGGGTTGTTCTCTCATAGGAAACTGGCCCATTCCATTCGAGTTTAGGTAGGTGTTGTCATGAACTTAGTGTAGCGCCGCACTTGAGGCGTACTAAATTTGACTATGAAACTGGCCCTTAGTCTTATTCTTTGTTCTAATTTGGTTTCTGGTGAGGTTGGCAAAGGCATTCAACCCTAGCTGTATGTACCAAATGTTTTGTCCTAACAGACCTCCCCACAGAATTAAAATGTGAAAAGTCTGGCCAGGTTGTATGACATGATAAATAAATAATATATATTTAAAATAATTGTGTTTTTCGCTTTATAATATCCGTTGAAGGGTAGAAAAAAGATTATCCACATTTGTGCAAATTTAGCTAGCGTTCCTTTAATCTGCTTTGAATGTGCATAGCATATAGTAAAATAAGAATAGTGACTTTAATTTAGTTAAAATAAATGGTATATTTTAATTGTATGCTTGTTTAGTGTAAATTTGGTTTGTTGTTCATTGGCTATCATTATATTACTATTTTTTTTGCAATGTCTATCAACATGGCCGGACTACCCACATTTGATTAACCCTTTCAGTGCTACGCCTATTCCAGAATTCACGCTCAAAAGTGCCAGAGCCCTGTTAGGTTTTGTGTACGAAGAATGCCAACTCTTATTTCCCCATTTTTGTAAGGGTTTGCAAGAAAATTCGCCAAAACTTTATTTATGAATCTATTATTTTGATTTTTCTCATTTTAATCCATATGTAATGTTCTTTAATAATAATAATAATAA
>CABFVX010003371.1:0-31209 GCA_902151425.1 Timema shepardi
CCCCCACCCTCCCAATCAATTAAGGACCCATTGTTCACCAATTAAGATTTCTTTTGTGTAATGGTATCCGCGTTTCCGTCTTACTTTGGTAATCAGATAAATCTGTGTCGGGACCGAGGATTGAACCCCAGTCCCCTAGCACATAAGTCCAACATCTTACTACTAGACCGCCAGGTCACCCTTTTCTTCTAACAGACAGGGAAACAAAGCCTTGATTTTATTTCTCCCAACCGAGTATTTCAATTAAATTACAAAAATCAGATTATAATTTTAAAATTCCGGCATCAAGGTGCACATGTTCGTGTATAGGTGCTATCAAATTTAAACACCCTGCGTTGGATATATATCGCGCATTGCTCATGACAGATAAACAAACAGCCTCATTTTATTAATCTAGATAATATTGTGTATTTTACATGTCTTATCTATGCTTACTATATAATTTAATTAGTTAATTTATTCATTATTTGGTGTTAAAATAATCTTTAGTAACTATTCTAAAAACACCGCTTCGTTGGCCATATGGCATAAGGCACAGCTCTCGTAATAAACTTGACTGCCGATGACGGAGAGATCGTGGCCCGATTCTCGGTCGATTGTACTGAAGGTTTTTTATTTCTCGCAAATTGTTGTCCAATCTACCTCCATGCAAACCTGGGTACACTTATTCCAAATATATCATTGGTAATCCCTAGAGCTATAACTCAAATGGTTAGTAATATGCAATACTAAAAAAAAAGCTATTCTAAAAATTATCATGTGGGGACACATGTCATACAGAAATAAACGAAGCAAATACAAAAAGAATGGCATCTTTTCGTGGTTTGCAGCCTGTAGATTGTTTACGTGCATATATACAGACCAACTAACAACTGCACAGGGAAAACTTATTGCAAGTTATTTAACATCAACAAGGATGACGTTATACCGTATCTAAATGTTATGGACATGTAACTCCTAGTCTTTTATTTGGAAAATATAAATTCGTGTGTGGAATTATGAGATAGATTTGAGATACTAAGTACATTTAATTTAACGCACATCAACCTGATTGCAATAAATAGATCACAACTAGAGAAACAGAAAAAAAAATCGTATATCTGAACTTCTAAGCGGGTATTTTTAAATATGTTGTTTAAAGCTCAAATTTAATCGCTGGGACGTTTTAATCTTTTGAATTAGCATGACCTTCAGTGCGCGTAAGCTATGTTGTTGCTACGTTTAATACTTTTCAATATTTAACTTTAAATTAATCTAATCCAAAATTACAAACATGTTATAAAACTTGAACTGCCAAATTCTTAGGTGAAAGTGAAAAAGGCATAATATTTTAAAACCAAGAACTAAAATAATATAAACAAATTATGGAAATAGATATAATATAAAACTTACTAATATTCCTCAGCTCGTTTTGATTATTTACATATCTCAAATATTGGGTTAGAATTAAGGAATATTGGGTTAGAATTAAGGAATTTTGAATTTTAGAGGAATTTTCCATAGTAAATAAAGTTTTAACATTATCTTAGGTAAGCCTAAATAAATAACATATAAAATAGTAAATTTATAAATTAGGCACTACCTTTGTAAATATATTAAAATTCTACATCTGCAATTGAACTTGTAATATAATTTAAATGCACGTTTCTAGAAAAGTGATAAAACCACAAATTCTGAGTTTTTAAAAGTAGTTATATTTTTTTTATAAAATATAGGAAAAATACATTAAGACCTTGATATATTTAAATATTTAGCAAATCCTTTCCCGAAATTAAATGTAAACATTCCGAATTTAATATAGATTCTCACTCTCAGTCGGTAGTTGAGTTCTCAAGACTGCCAGAAGACAACCAAGAAGAAAACATAACAAGGGTAAGAAATGCCAAGAGACAGAAGAGATAACACAATTTAAGAAGTTTACTTTACGAGGCATAAAAATAAATAAAATAACTCAGAATATCATGAGGGTGGCTCAAAGAAGGTAAATTACGTCAGCTGACGGATAAATATTTGCCTGCTGTAAAGTAATTCTGCCGCGAGGGAACCTGAGGGAATGAATGAAAGAACGAATGAATGTTATGGGAAAGAAGTTGCGCGTTTGTGTTTACGACCTGGAAAATGTAATAGGGAATAAACACTAAACATAAGGTTAGAGGTGTTGATTGACGCAAAGCAGTAGTAAATGGTTTAAACTGGATATAGTTCGTCCGCAGTAAACTGGAACCTTTTATCTTTTCATTTTCCTTTATTTGAGGTATTCAACGTGCACTTTCTGAACAGAATGATTATATAAGACGAGAATTTCTATGAGCGAGAGAGAAAGAGACTACCAATTTGGCCTGGAAAGGATTTTTCCCATGCTACAATTGATATAGGACCGACGACGGCTCTACTTTCCCTCAGAACGAAGCTGTGCTACATATTTTTTATCACCCAATAAAAATACGTTGACCCCGATCTGGGCTTGAACCCACAAACATCGGCTCCTTTGGCGAGCAGTTTACCACAAGATCACCGAGGTCAACAAACTGCTATTAATTTAGATACCATCTAGTATTTTCGTGACGATTCTTACTACCCATCCGAGCTATTCTCAATTGATTTGATATGATAGGGAAGAAGGTGGAATCATTGGGAAGTGTATCAGCATTTGAGTGAACAGCTTTGGACTGCTATAAAATATGATTTTGTTTGCATTACATATTACTACCCATCCGGAACATTTCCATTTAATTAAAACAATAGGTTAGGGAAAAGAAAGATAGGAGTTAGAGAAAATAAACCATAATTTGAGGAGGGAGTTTGATAAATAAGTTAGGAAAAACCTCCCCCAAAACAAATGACCATGATTTGAGAACTGACCTTTCCTTTCCTGAAAAATTATACTAGATTAGAATGATGCCTTTTCCTGCGTGTCCACCGATACCAATGCCACATAAATCTTGCTATTTTCTTAATGGATTTACATTTTCCCAATCTCTCTGAGTTTTGTTTAATATATATATATATTTCTTGTTAAATGTTTGAATATCTTCGCAAGCAAACTGTTGAACGTTAGTTATGGTTTGTAGGTTATAATTATACGTATAATTTTATAATACTTGTGTTGGTTTATTATTTTAAATAAGAGATGAGATAAATTAGTGTATTCTTGCAGGGTTTCAAAGTTAAGCCAAGGGATGTATAAACATTTATCATTAATAATTTGGGTGGTTAAGCGTGTACTCTAAAAAACGTATTTTATCAGCAGATGGATTTAAAGCTAACTTAATTCTAATAAACAAAATCACACCCAACCAACCCCTCCCCTAACACCATTATCTCATCACTCTACAAAGGGAGCTCCCAATTTAACCAATGGTTAATTTTAAATATCATGGTGGTAATTGAACCTCTGACCTATATTCATTAGGATGGTATACTACCTACCGAGATGAGTTGGACTTATAAAATAAATAAGGGAATATAATTTTGATCAAAAGTGGATAATGTTCTGAGTTCACTATTTAGAAAATATATCACATTTAAAATTTATTTTTTATTTGTTTATTTTTATTCTTTCTGGGCTAAAAGAGGTTTTTGACTTAGTTGGTTACATGATTTGAGCTGGAGGACCCAATATTTTTGCTAAGATTAATCTAAGCTATATTTTTATTGTTTTTGTACCCTGCACTTCATTCAAGCTATCTTATTTTTGAACTAACCTACTTAAGGGGGTTAAGTTTAAACATTATATATATATATTAGAAAATTATGGAAAAACCCTAATTATTCAACCATTTAGTCAAGATTTGAACCCTAGATTCCTGTATTCAGTCACGTACGATATTCTCGAGCCAATTTTCAATATTAAAATAGGTCCTGCATAGTTCTACCAGCTTATATATATATAAAAGACAATTAAGATATATTGATATGGTTTGGATGAATATGAATTTTATGAGATTTAGATGATTAATATTATATTAGCTTTCCTAATAAAGATTATATTATGAACTCACTAAATTAACGTGACATTAAAAAAATAGTCAAACCTAGTGAAACAAGATATTTGTTTTTGTTAATTATGAAAATTTGTTAATTGCAATTAGTCTAATATATAAATAATTAATAAATACTTAGCAGTGCTAGCGTGATTTTCAACTTTAAGGATTTACATTTATATGACATACTTAGAAAGCCCCTATATTTCCATTGATTCTTCTCTAAAAAATTACAACAGTATATAAATTTGTTAAAATCCACTTTAATTAATTATTTCTTCATATATTTCCTGATATAAAGAAACATGGATATATGTCTCGACTTTTTTATTCACTTTATTAAGAACAAAGATAGTAAAAGTTTAGACTTTTTAAATTTCATGAGTGTGTTTTATATCCCCAAAATAATTCTCAGGCTTAGCATAGTATTTAATATTGAATTAGGAGCACATAAAATAGTCCGTTTATGATTGCTTTAAAGTTTTGAATGATAAGGAAAAAGTTTAAGTTTTTCTGAAAACAAAAGAAACTATTTCTTATACAAAGAGTGTTTTATTGGGATATTATTATTATTATTTAATGAGTGTCCCTTTGATCAAATTAGTTAAGAGTAGACCTACTCTTTCTATCCTAATTTTTTTTTGCTATCATATATTTCTATTTGTTCAGGTGTAGCAAATGTACTTAATACAATTATGTTCTAGCGATGACGATGGTTGAAATTAGATAAAGTGTACCTGTATTTGTGTGAAAATAGAGCTTAATCACATTTAGGGAATGGAAAACCACCCACAGTAAACCCAATCAGGGTTCGAACAACGATCCCCGCACTATAGGTAGCGCAATCTATTGCAACGGCATAGACCATTCGACCAACAAAGAAGGTTGTATTCCAACTAATCTCAGCCTTTGGGCCTCGTGTATAGTTAACCCTCAGAATTAGAAACAGGATAGTAACGTTTTAAAACCATGCGTGGATCACATGACTTCAGGTAATTTAAAAAAAATCATTTTGTGGATTAATTTATTAAATATGTTTTAATTTAGATCTAAATTTCAAAAGCGCATAAAGCCTACAAAAACAATAATTGGCTATTATTTGCATTAAAATATTACGTTCAATTTGGAATGGTCGCTTTCGGTAGTATTCTCTTTGATGCAAGCACAATTTAAAAAATATTCAAACCGGTACCATTTTTAACTGTTGCGACATAAATAAGCTACTAAACCCAATATCATCGCTGAGGGAACTGCAGCTCTTATGGAGAAAAATCATTCTTCGCTCTTTCTCGGCCAACTTTTGCCAAATCTCCTCGCTCTAAGTTGTGTTTTGGGGTAATAAAAGAGTTACTAGCAACCTTGACTAAACAGTGATGCGAACATTGTCTTATTTTTTAGGGGAGATTGACCACACGAAAACTAGAGAATGACAACGCTGTTTCCCAAGAGTACAGTAGTCCCATGGCTTCTTTGGTGCTGACTGACAGCCCACAGCTGACTGTCAGACTGGTTTGGCGTAGGGATACATAATTTGGTCTGGTAACTTTTCAACGCCATCAGCTGTCAGTCAGAACCAAATAAGCCATGGGACTACTGAATCCGTCTAGTTGTCTCAGCGATGATATTCAGTGCACAAAGAGGTGGAAACGTATTACGGTTTGATATTACCTTAACCGAACTATACACTGTGCCAGATTCCCTTCCCGGTAAAGTATGTGTCTGTTTACATAGAAGTAGCTCTCCCATTTCCCCTCACACCAGACTGTTTGTCATTACACTCTGGTCTGGATGCAGCTTGTCTTCTTCACTACTTTGTAGCTCATTACACCGACGGAGCTCACGTGCATGTCATGCTAAACACGGATTAGCCCACTTATTATCCATTTTTAAACTGATAGCGCCAGACATTAATGAATATTTCAGATTGTGTATTGTTTCTTCTTGAACCTGATTATTCTGGTGACGAAGTTTCCATAGTGAATATATTAATTTGGTTCACTAAGGCTTTTTATAAAATGGTTATTAAGGTGGGATGGAACGAGGCGCGAGGAAAAGACAGTATTTTTGCAGTTTTTATAACACAACTTTTTTTTTGCCAAAATAAATAAAATTATGCTCCAGTGCAAACATAGAATTTAATTTTCTTCACATGGTGAGAATATTTCTTGAATATCGGTCAATTGTGTACTGGAGTTTAAAGATAACTTTTTATTTGCATTTAAAAAGTTTGTTAGATAATGACACAATGCTCATGACATATATTCAACAATATTTGATGTCACCATGTGAATAAAATTAAATTTATATTTGTACTGGAGCAATATTTTATTTATGTTGGCTAAAAATATGTTTTTCCATAAAAACTACCAAAACACTGGCCTTTTCTCGCGTAACCTTCCATCCCACCTTAACGACACAATCTAAGATATAGAAATGAAGATAATATCTTCTTTTTAAGAAAAAAACTACACTATTTTAGTATAAGATGGAAAAACCAACTTAATAAACTATCAAGGATTCCATTATTTTATTAATACAAGATTCCCTGTGTTTTCCAGGTTTTCAAAAAGGAATTTCCATGTATGCAGAAACTTGGAGTAATATAGACAATAGAGGAATGAATTTTCATTGAAGTAAAAAGTTAAAGGTAATGTTATTGGTGTTTGGTACCAGATTATTTGAATTTCATGGGGAAATATGTGCAGTTGTTACGACCTTCAAAATTTCAGGGGTAATGTGGCATATAAAACAATTGATAGAATAAACGTGCTCAAAATATTATACTCCTTGCTACCTACAACTTAAAGCTTGCAGTTTATGGCTCCAAATTTAATAATATGCCTTTTTTTTATTCTTGTAAAATTCCCCGATTTTTCAGATGCATGGCGACCATAGAATACCTGTGGAAACCCACACCGAAAACACTTGCTGGGATTAGAACCTCAACATCCCCCTCAAAAGCCACTCATCATACCCTCTCCCTCATTCCAACCCCTCTTTTATTATTTTTTCACCGTTTATTACTATATATTCATGTTATACTCATATATGATTACTTTAATGAGGTAGGGATGAGGAAGGAAGGATTTTAGGGGCAATCTAACTGAACTCGCGTGGAAGGATAGTAATATGCTCATATTATTGCCTCAAATTAGTTGGTATAAGCCGTGGATGAGTACAAAGAATAATTAGACGCGTAGCACGTAAAAAACACCTGTCAAAACATACGTGCTATATTCATTTGAGGAATGGTACATTGCGGGGACAGAAGTCTGCTTAAAGGATGCGTGTGAGTTTAATAATGTCACCCATTTAGTTTCATAAATGTTTGTTTTGCTTCTGGTTTTGCACTTCTCTTAGATCCTGTGATATCATCGGTGATGACTCATATGGAACTCGATTCACTGACGAAATGTTTACAGTGTGTCTATGTCTGGGCAATTCTCCTTGGTAAACAGATCATTAAAAACGAAACTTTAATTAAAAGTGGTAAGAAAACTCGTGTTCGTGGCGTCAAGTTTAATTAGATCTTTTATATTAATTTTAAAACAACAGCACGACTTGTTCTTTTTATTATATAGGCCTAAAATGTAAACATAAAAACAAACAGACATAAGTTTACGTTCAGATTCTAACATTATTAGTTACATTTTAGGTTTAAGGCAATATTCTTGCAATAGACTATACTGCCGAAGATGGGAAGATCGGTGTTCGATTCTAGTCGGATGTATTAATGGCGGTTTATCCTAAATGGGTTTCCATTCTCTCTACATGCAAATGCAGATACATTTCTATTCAACACACCTAATATCTAGCACATTAATGTTATTATTATTATTAGTATTATTATTATTATTATTAGCACCGCGTCTTACTACCTGTTCGGGTTATACGCACTTACACTAATGTGTAATGATAGGGTGATTATGAGATGAATTGGAGGACCTACAGTTTAACGTGGGATCCAAACCACGGTGGAGGCATGGCCATTCCCCACATTCACAAGTTGTGATTAATACACGTCTTGTCAGAGGTGAAGGAAGGGTTTGACAATCGGATAAATCTGTGCCAGGTTCGAGGATTGAACCCCTGACCCCCAGAACAACAGTCCGGCACCTTACCCCTAGACCACCTGGTCACCATTTAATTTAATTAAAATTGGTGTTGGGACGTGGTGTTAAATTAAAAAAGTTATCTTTCAACACTTACCACTTGCTGTATTTTAATAGGCACAGTCAAATTTGTATTTGAATGGTCTTATCTAATAGCTAAATAATCTAGATAATTTATTAGTTCTACTTTCACGAATTCAATCTTCAAATCATGTGATCCACTAATAAAATAGTAAAATATGTGTATTTTCCACCAGATTTTGGTATCAAAATTATAATATGCGTTTGCTTTTCATTAGATTTATTGATATAGATAAAATCAACTAGAACTTTATATAACATTAGATTGTGTGAGATTAGAATTTAATAATAATACAGTAGATAGTCGATTAACCGCAGTAATTGTGACTAAGTTCCGTTTAGGGGTTAAAATTGTCTGGCTAATCAAAGGTATATATTTAAACTGGACACACACTATATACAACTGATTTATCATATTAAGATTAACTTTTGTAATAAAACTGGAACTACCATAATTAGGAATTTAGTCCCACAAGAAGCGATAATTGGATCTAGGTACTATGAACGTTGAGTGTATATATACTAGTATATAATACATTCAACGCTATGAAGAACAACATATAAATACCATATTATTTAAGTATTTTTTATTCTACAGTATATAACTACAACTACAGAAATATGTCATGGATATTCGTACATTCAACTAATTTAAATTATAAATAATAAAACACAGTTTATTAAAAAATGTATTAGAAGCTACGCCGTTATACAAAATAACCATGGGCTTTTTTTTAAAACAAAATTTGACGTATTTTCCTTGCTGCTGGTTTTTCTTGCCCTAGGGTTTATGTTCGGATGATAGGCGTTTAGGACGAATGGCAGGTTAATAGGCCCTTTACTGTATGTAAAAAAAAAAATGACGCATGGATTAATGACTGTAAAACTCAAAGTTGGTTGCCTGAGTCAATCACACTTTTTATTCACACTTACACACCTATTATCATGTATACTTTATATGTATTATTTATATAATTCATATGTTTAGAAAGTAATATTTGCTAAGAATATTATTTTTAAAGAGATTACTTATTGTATTCTCCTGATAAGATGCTGACTATCGGTAAAGCTATGTGAACGTGTGTTTGGTCGAGAGTTAACATTGGAAGTGTCACCCTCCATTCCACGATAACTGCAAGGTGTTTCGACATGTTTTAAAGAAATTTTGAAAGCACATTATTTAACCTAGGTAACAGACAGGAAATCGATCATCTGTGACCTAGGCCAAACAATTTTTATAAAGTAATATTAATTTAGTTTGGGTATAGCTTGATCTACAAGGAAAAATACCAACCGTTATACAAGGAAAAATTATGGAAAATATTTCAACTTAAAATCAAAGTATAAATTTTTATAGTTTGGTAAGGATATAATAATGAACCATAATTATTAACACGATGTACTTGAATTATTATTTTTTTGAATGGAGGGAATGAGGTCTACGTAATACTAGTACATATTTTCAATTTATCGTATAAATATATTCATAATGTATTAGATAAATAAGTAATAGTTGTCAAGATGTATACTCCAGAGGCAACTTATTTTCTTCTCTTGGTAAGAGTTTGGCTCGGTACAGCTATTTGAATGTGTTATGTTGGTCGAGAGTTTACACTAGAAGTGTCACCCTCGAGGAGATGTCTGTGTTTACTTGAGTTGGCTCCCGATCTTCAAGTACATCGGCCCTGCTTGAAGTAGGTAATATGTGGAGGTTATTACACCACTTCTGATACCCTGGCAGCGCCACCATACAAATTGTTGTCTGGGCCGGAGAAAAACTACTCCATGTGTTGAACTATTTACTTGCTTTTTCTAGTGTTTACATTACCCTCTTTTCTCCTAGCATACAGTGACTGCCACATGTGTGTAAGTTATGATACCGTATCATCACGGCCTAAAGGGGTAAGAAATTAGGTTAACATGTTAGTAATAAAATGTATACAATATTATTTGTGACTAAACCCAACGGTCCAAATAAACGTTTCATGAATTAAATATTAACGTGAAATGTCATTTATGTCACCAATTAAAGTATTTATATGTTTGAAAAACTATTCACGTAAAAAAATTTCAGCTAATTTATACCATATTAAGATTGATAAGTGGACAAAGGTGGCATTCTAATAAAAAAGTAAATTTCATCAGTAAATACAATTTGAATTAATATATACATTGTATAGATGTATTTGTACATCAGTAATTTTTACCATTTTATATAAAATTAAAGCGAAAGTTTGAAAAATAATATTGTACTATTTAAAGTTATTTAAACATATTACACTGGTTAACGAAACGTTGTTTCAGTTATTTTAAAGTATTGAACAGCTACACCTTTCGAAATGTCTAGTCTCATCAAACAAATAAACTATATCTAGATAGATGTCCCTTAAAATTTAAACTGCTCAAAGGGGAGACGAGGCTATTTTGTAGATATTATAACACGCATATAGAAAGATAGTGGAAGAGACTCAATACGATATTTTCTAAACATTTTAAATAAAATTTGAATAGTACATTAACAACTTATCAGATAAGATCTAGCTACGAAATCACTTTCAAATATGAAGGTCCAAAATGTTAGAAGAATGAAAAATAACAAATGACGTATCATTTTATAAAATAAAAGGATGATAATAAGATAATAAAAAACCAAAACACATAATTTATGAAACGAGCTAAGCTTTGAAGACATAATAGAACACGTCAAACAAGTTCCTGGAAAACACCCGAATTGGAACTAAGATTATTTCAAGAGAGAAAGCTCTACACGAACAATAACTCGGTTTGGCAGCCAATGGATGTAGTTAAGCAATGCTATTACATATTTATCTACCGAAACAGAGAGAAGCCGCCTATGAAAGGTGACCAAAGAAATAAAATTATGACAATACAAAAGAATTCACTAACTTCGCAGTGAAGACGACATAGTCCCCCTATTAAAATTCTATTTATTCTTCTTTGTAAGACAAAAATAAAGATCAGAAGAAGAGGATTAGCTTTGAGAGGAAGCGAAGACGTCCTTGCGCTTGTAGCAACAAGAGGACCCGCGATAGTGTTTGACAGGCGGTGAAGAAAAATGAGGGTCCAGGCTGACATGTTCTCTTCATGAAGATGAACAGCGCCAGAAACTTGAGTCATCTTGTCCCGAGATTTTCTTGGTGACAAAACAGGTTATATAGTCTATAGACAACGACCCAAGCTACACACACTACTCGAGCAGGTCTTTCAATTTGGTTTATTATTATTTATTTGGGGTATTTAACGTGCACCGTTTGAACCGACTGATGGAATCAGCACAAGAGAAGTTCTATGAGCGAGTGCAAAAGTGCTACCAATTTTGCCGGGAAAGGTATTTTCACATACCTTCCAGGGTTATTTTACATGCCGCAATAGACTTCACCTACGAAGAAAGTTGTGCTAAGGATTTTTACCGCTCGAGGGAAAAAAAAATCCGTGGAACCTGAATGGGCTTGAACCCACTAACTTCGGGTGATGAGGCGAGCAATTTACACCAAGACCACCGCGGTCGAACCTTGAAGATCAGGGTGTTTTAATCTCCTGATTTTAGTTGGATGATACATCAATGACTCATGAACAAATGTCCTATGTTCCTAATAAGATGGACCTTACCTTAGGGCTAGAAAAGTTACTAGATATACTTTGACGTATTATACGTTAAGCCATATTATCTGCATTGGATGATTTTGAGAGATATTATCAATATCCATAGAATACAAATAATAACATTAACATTTTATATATTTTAGCTGAAAAAAAGTTTTTATTTCTAAATGTCCATTTCTATAATGAAAATTTGATCTTACCATACAGGATCTGAGTAAGGATATGGTATCGCGATATGAGTGTCGATAATAAAGTATCGATGTCCGAAGAATAAATACGACATTTTATATTAATATCATGTTTTTAGTGTTTGATATATATACCGAAAATGTTAATGTTTTACCTCCAAATTCTTAGGTTTGTAATTTTTTATAACAATGGATACAACATTTTAATTTAGATGCAATTTCCACCACAACTTGTATTAAATCACTAAGAATAATTGTACAATAATCATAGTAACTTATTGTACTTTTATTACCTAGCTGTGCATCTATCTAATTTCTTATAAAGGTGTCAAAAGCTTTTAATCAACCTTTAAGAGGGTGGGTTTAAAAAGCTTACGATGCTAAAACAAATATACAAATTATAACCGAATTGTTTGTTTATTCCTATACTTACTTATTTGATGGCATTAGGAACTAGAAAGTTTATTGCCGCACTTACAAAAGTAAGCCACCTATCCCTTACTTGAGTTAGTTCTAATCAATCCGCCTCATTACACCCCATCTATTTCAGGTCCATTCTAATGCTATCCTCCCATCTGCGTCTAGGTCTTCCCATTAATTTTGTCAGTCACTACCATGAACAAGGATCTAGAATCTTACATTCGCTCTGCAAGTCCTGTCTTTCTATACAAAACTAATATCGAGGTGTAGGTAATCTTAAAAGTAAAATTATAGAGTATAACATATTGTTTTCAAAAGGAAAATATAAATTCTAGTAAAGTAGAGATACTTTTTCCACATATCTAGATGTACGTATGACATGGGTGTGATTCATTTTTGGTCACTCATATACGTGCCTTCGTGTGTGTAAAATATATTTTTCTAATCCATTGGTAAGCTTGCCTATATTATGTTAAGAGTTCAACTATATTCGATACTANCTTGGGGTAAAGTGCTCGTTTCAAGACCAGATATATTCGTGGTTTTAAACCTAGCTGAGGTCAGCGGATTTTTCTTGAGCGAGAAATATCCGTAGCACAACTTCTTTCGGAGGGGATGTAAAGCCATCGGACCTATTTGGGTTGTGACATGTAAAATATCCCTGGAAGGTATATGAAAATACCTTTCCCGGTAAAATTGGTAGCCCTTTTACCATCCGCTCATAGGAATTCAGTATTAAAGGCAACGAGGAAGCACCACACTTACCGAACTTGGCTAGTACATCGGATTCCTACCAGATGGTGCAGTCAGCACTAAGTAATGGTAAGGCCCAGCTCCAGATGGATATAAATAACATCAAACAAACCTATGGATTGTTGTCTCAAGAATAAGATTGGAAGCAAATAACCTAAGTTTAAAAGAAACCATAGCCCCCATTACTGGACTTAACGTGGAGCTTGTCTAGTTTGGTGTTCTAGCTTGCTAGTATATTGTTTTTTTTTTCATAAATGGTTTCCCACTCTCCTTTCTCACAGATGCATATTCATTTTTTCTTGGTTTTACGTTCTACATTTCTACCAATAAGTATAATTATAAATCGGATTGCAAAATATATTTTTAATATAATATAATAAAAAATATTATTATTATTACTTATTATTATTTAGCACCGCGTCTTACTACCCGTTCGGGTTACACGCATTAATTACTAATTACGCTAATGTATTAGGAATTGGGAAGGTTGAATTAGAGGAAGTTAACCCGCATTACGTGGAGGGAGAGTGGAAAACCATTTAGGAAAAGCCACCCCCAGTTCACCCGACCGAGATTCGAACCTCAATCTCCCCGTCCTCAGCAGTCGAGCAGCTCAACACGACTAGCGCGTTAGCCAACTACGCCACCGAGTCGGGTTATAATAAATTTACTAAATTATATAATATAAAATGATATTTACTTACTGTTACAATTTATAAGGTCTATGATTATTTTATTAAAAATGGGGTTGCTTATTTTTCCATGTTTTTTTTTAATGTCTCACTGCATTTCCTTGAAAAGGTGAGTTTTGCTGAAAAATTATCCTAAATATTGAATCAACGATTAGAAAAAGAGAACAAATTAAATAATAATTGCGTATCGTCGTATGAAAAAAAGTCCTACTACACACAAACAATTGCGAGACGTCATTTTCACAGTATCCCTTGTTCCATTAAGAAACTAAATCGTTCCCAAGTGTTTTTAACGACGTCAGTTGCAGTTGTGACACTGTCTGAATGAAGCTTTGTCTCAAGGCAATGTTCTGAAGCTTGAAGGCTTGACACCGTTGCGATCCCCCTCCCCCCCCCTTCCCCTCTTCTAGACCCTGAACAAGACGTCGTTAAACATGCACAGGTGCTACATAGTTACACAATGTGATATGCAAGGAGTATTATGCAGTAATTCGTCCATGTTAGAATATACAGCATCACATTAACGCTGTTTTATTAGCTACTGCGTTTTATTGCCTCGTTTCTAGTTTTACCACCCGCGGAGATGGATATAAAATAAACGAATAAGTTGCATGCAATCTTGCAATCATTTGAGTCAGACTACTTGATTTCCTCTGTAGTGTGGCCTTATATTTAACTAAGATTACTAAATTTTTATCCCTAAGAGGCTGGAAAAAATTTGAATATCGGTAAAATTGAGGTTTTCTTTCTCTAAGTGATGATTTGTTTGAGGCGTATTTTCTGTAAGAAGGTTAGTCAGTAAGCTGTGTGCTGATATAATTTGTTGGTTTAGAAATTTCATGTGAATACAATTTGTGATATTTTCCATTGACCATTAAACAGTTTGTATTCTTACTAAAAACATATTACTAATATCGTCGATATAAGTTACCTAATTATGAAATAGATGTCAATAAATATGAAAACGGAGTAATGTTTAACATAAATAAAATTATATAAATATAGAAAATATTTAAGAATATAAAATTATTGAAATGTTAGTGGAAGCCTTTATATTTTGTACATTTTATTTAAATATTACAATATGTTGAGATATCACAACTGGTCACAGGTATATGACCCAAGACCTTTGGCTTTGATTAAAATTCAGTGGCCAGGAGGCCGTTTTCAGTGTGTGTGTGTGTGTGTGTGTGTGTGTGTGTGTGTGTGTGTGTGTGTGTGTGTGTGTGTGTGTGTGTATATATATATATATGTATATAATCAAATATTAGTCGATGGTAGTCATAAAAAAATGATAATTTAATTGTATATAAACATTTCAACATAATATATACAAAGCTTATCACCACCACACAAGCCATCTCCTGCTTACGGAAGAAGAAACCCAACTCAAATAGCGCGTCAATGAATCGAATTTTAATGGTTCTGTACCTGGTAACTTGCCACGAGTGTATAATTTAATCATCCTTTTTTTCATTAGGTGGCATTTGAAAGCAACACAATCCTATACACAGATGTCTTCATTCTAAACAAGTCCAAAGAACTATTGATAGCCTCGCATTGGAATGGCACAATAATAATTATCCATTGGCCACGCGGATAACGACGTGAGGCAATTTGTCCCTTACGTCACATTATTAGAGTCCCACACGACTTCCAATATGTTTATAAATTATTTCTGGTAGGAAAACTAGGAACGTGGCGATAGAAGGCCCTGAGCCAGGATTCATTACAGCGGTAAAATCGATCCGTTGATTGGTAGGTATAGGTAGGTCGGTACCAAGGTAGTTATTACTCAGTTTGTTATGGGGTCTCGTTGCCATGGCAACCAACAAGCGCTGCCATTGTAAGATGTTTTATTTGGTTGTGCGTTTAACACTACTTTTTTTTTACAACTCGTCTTACTAACTGTCTGGGGTGTCAGCATTTTATATAGGCTAAGTTACGTTTATGGAGTAAAGTTGAGTAAATTAAAATAAAAAAGGAAGTGTACAGACAATTTTATGTATAATATTCGACGAAATCATTCATGAAAAATCACCATCATTATACCCAGATAGTATTCTAATCCTGAACTTTTTTTTAACCAGACAGCCAAACTAAATGAGTATATAAAATTTTGTCTACGTTTACTAAATGCAAGTATGTTGACGATTTATATAAATAAGTATAAATAATGAAAACAGTAAAGAGAAGATGTACCAGAATTTTTCTGGAGTAAGGATGAAAAAACTACAGTAAGTATCACAATCAGTGCGCCCATTAGGAATTAGAGCTAAGTCCACTCTCCACCAACTTATTTAGAGTGAGGAGTGCAAACAGTAGATATACTTTGATTTTCCTATACGAATGGGCATTTGGGGTACTTTTTAGAAATAACAAAAATATTTTTGGTTGTAAAGCATGATAGTATTTTATATATTATTTGTTTATTTTGTAGATATTGTTAATATCCATCTAAAGTGACAGCTACAGACCACATGACTTGACGTATAGATATATGAAAGTAGATAAATATTTAATACCTCTTTTAAAAATCAAAATATTAACATTTTTTCTTAATAGTTTTAATTTTTTTGGCAATAAACACATATGAAATAATATTTACAAGCTGCATGCATTTATTTAGTAAATTATTGCTAAAATTAAATTATTTCTTTAATAGTTTATACTTGTCCGTTTCAAAATTCGATTAAATAAACTTATTAAGTCCTACCTAATTCACTAATAGTTTATCTATAACAGGTAAGAATAAAAAATTAATTGTATTACTATTTTAGTTACATTAATAGACCGCCTTTATTTTTTTATAGACTTAGGTGAATAGTATTAACTAAAATCAAGGGACAAATATTTTATAAATATTAACATTATGTTAAGGGCACAATAAATAATATCATATTATGTTAGTTTGATAGCTTTAATCGTAATTTCACTAATATATTTTACTTTTTATAGCTATGAAGCTATGATTCTACGTGGGAAGTTAAATAAGCCTAGCTATGGATTGATATAAGAACCATTAAATAAAACATAGATAGACTAAACTCTCATTGAAGGTAAAAGAAAAAAATACAATTTGCATTCCAAGTCGTTCGTGACCAGTGATAATCATAAATATTAAATATAGGCCCACTCTTATGGGGTTTTAAAGTTTTTTTTAGCACCGCATATTACTTCCCATTCGGGCTATAGCTTATGTACTAATTATGCTAATGTATTAGCGCTGAGTAAGGTTAAATTTAGAGTAAGTGTACCCGCATTTGCGTGGAGAGAGAAAGCAGGAAGCCATTTAAGGAAAATCACCCTCCACCGCAATCTCCGGTCATCAGCAGTATAGTCTATTGCGAGACTATCTCCTTAGATCATGCGGCCACCGAAGCGTGTTTAAATATTGTTAAGTTTTTTTTAAATGTCTTGAGCAGAAGAAAAAGGAAATTAAATAAAACCACAAAATCCCTAATAAAATAAAATCCCCCAGAAAGGATAAGGTGTTCTTTTATTTTATTGCTTTAGGGAGATTGAAACTCACGTTCCGCTCAGAAATTCTGTTTTGTTTGTATAGCCAGGGTATGAAGAAACAAAACTACTCCGTGTCTTCATTTATTAGAGCCATTATCTTTAATGTTTGTTTGGGGATTATTTCACGAGACATTGCAGAGGTTTTGGGGTAAAAAAACATATCCCATTAAAAAAAAATTAAGAACTCTCAATTAAATTAGTGAAATCTTTAAAAAAAAATAAACAATGTGGATGTGTTTTTGGAATAATTTCCAGCCAAGCTCTTATGAATAATTTTAAAATCCTAATTCATTGCATCAATTGATATTTTTACTATCTATAATAAACGTTACATAAATTGTTTGGTAAGAAGATTATAACAGTTTGGTAAAGATATAAAATTGTAAATTAAAATTATAATATTTTTAAGAGTTTGTTGTATTAAAACATTCATGACCTGTAGAATTATAATATAGTACATTAATATAAATTTGAATTATGTTTGGTGTTATTCAAACTCCAATATACAAATACTTTTTTATGTCACAATATCTCACTTGCCATTCAGATTTTAGGTATAAGTACTAATAACGATAGTGTGGTAGAAACGAGGGATGTTTGTGGAGGTATACCTGAATTTACATAAATAAAGAGTAGGCCTGTTAAAGAAATTAAGAAAAAATAACACTCACTACACCCGACAGGGATTCAAACCTTTATCTCCATGTACATCAATCTCTGAATATTCCGTAAATATGTGGTTTTAATAGTGAAACCCATCTCGGTGTAGTAGTTAGTTAAGGCGCTAGTTTCGTGTTGAGCTAGACTGCCAAAGATGGGCAGATTGAGGTTCGAATCTCGGTCGGGTGAACTGGGGATGGTTTTCCCTGACTGGTTTTCCACTCTTACTCAACGCAAATGCGGGTTCATTACCTCTAAATTCAACTTTCCAAATTTGTAACCCATTAGCGTAATTAGTATTTAAGCGGATAACCCGAACTGGTAGTAAGACGTGGTGCTAAATAATAATAATGATAATAATAGTGGACTATTTAAATATTTTTATACTGTTTGTGGACAGAAGTTTCGGTGGTCGAGTGGGGTGAGGTGTCACACTTGTAATATTGGCTGTATTACCGATTTTGGTGAGATCGGGGTTCGAACCCTAGTAGAATATACTGAGAGGAGATTTTGCTAAACGGTTTTCCACTTCACACAAATGTGGGTATGCTTGCAACAAATCCGTTCTCCCTAACACATCAGTGTAATTAGTTCACAAGCGTGTAATCCAAACGGTTAATTAGATGTGGTGACAAATATATTATATTAATTAAATTACATTAAAGAGAAGATAAAAATCACCTCGCATCGTCCTTCAATATTATTTTGTACATAAAAAAAAAGATAGGTCCTATAGGGAAAAGGAGAGGAGGGTATGAATGAACACCTACATTCACAGATATGTTTTCGTCGGATCACACGTCGTAGGTAACGAAACAAACACCAGGGTGTCTGTCGATCGTATCGGCTGTTGTTGCAGTCATCCCCATCACAAGCGGGGAGAGTACCGGCTAGTTATCCGAATAGCTTTCCCCTTTCCATAATATTTCAAAGAGCTTTACGCATCAGCTACACTAGGTGGAATGATACGATTATTCTCATGGCCTTGGTTTGGGAATTCAGATCTCCTCCAACCCCACTCGAAAACCCTCTACTCTCCATAAAGCTCGGAATACCCTGACCCGGGGTGAGCTGGGCTTCAGGGAAGGTGTATTGAAAGGGGGGGCTTGGTCCCTTCCCCCTACCTCTCCCTAATTTAAGGCGGACTAGCTAACATGTTTCCATCTCCATGATTCATGCTGGGTCGAATTGTACCCATCAGCCAGTTCCTCTCAGTGAAGTAGTTAATCGTATTCGTTGCCAACTTCCGAGGCGAGAACTATTTTGAATAGAAAATGAAGAGCGAGATAAATAAAATTGCAAACATATGTGCTTAATATAATAAGTAGTAATGTGATTATTAACATGTTTGGCATTAATTTAATTATTTGAATTATTTTCTTTATATAATAAAATAGTCTCAGTATTTATTTTGATTCAATTTAAATTATTTATTTCTTAATAAATGAAGTATTCACTGAAATTGGTAATAAATTATTTAAATTTCATTAATAAATCCATAGACATGGTAAACTGGTAGTTATAATTAATCATATTATTGCATTTATATTAAAATATATTCATAAAGACAGTTAGTGATCCAGCGTTTAAAATACATTATCATATACTGATCATCTTCATTGCCAGAGGAGCCGCATTTATGTAGAGGAGATTTGTCCTTAAAATCAAAAGGGGGATTGAATACCCTCCCTCGTCAAATATCTATATAGTAATTAAAGTGGCCCTCATCTCGAATTTTTTCGGAAATTGGACTTTTCTATGAGCTATTTGGATTGTCCTTCACAGTAAACCCTTTCGGATACCACTACAAGCTATTTAAAGTTGTTCCTAGACTTATAAAAACAATTACTACTTTAATAGGTATTTGGAGTGGCTCTACTCCAGAATTTTTTTAAAATTTGGATGCTCCTACAAGCTATTTTGAATGGGCTTCTCTTGGAAAATGTTTGAAATTTGAATGTCTCTTGAAGCGATTTAAAGCGGTCTTCTTCTATAACTAGATGCTATTAAAATTTTCTTCCCCCAGCATTTTAATTTTTTTTTTGTGACTTTTAGAAGCTATTTTAAGTGTCCATGCCTGGAACATCTTAAAAAATTAAATCTCTTTTAATGCTATTTATAGTGGGCCTCATCTAGCAAATTTTTGAAAATTACATACGTCTAGAAGCTATTTGGAGTTTGATATAAGGCCATCGTTCAGATTCATATTAAAGAATAACAGAGAAGAGATAAATACATCCAAAGGAAGGAAAGTTTATTCAATCAGGGGGGCTTCATAATCTAGAATATCAGAGGAGAGTGAATCAAATATAGAACGAGGGCAACTATATTCTAAGGGAGAAAAGAGTTTATTTCAGTCATTAAGGGTGGGAGGTTTAAGACGACGGGTTCACTATATATGTCAGCATTTAAATAAAATGCTAAGGTACACGATCGATAAATTATAATTTAAATTCAAATCACTTAAGATTATCAGTTCTAATAAACGAAAAACCTTTTGAGTGACTGCCGTATTGAAACGGATAGCTCGATGAGGAACTATATGTCTACATCTTTTGGCCTCAGCTCAAAGAATGTTCCTACCAAATTTCGTTAATATTAATCGACGTATTTGGAAAATACAGGAGAACAAAGAGGCCTACAGATTTTTGAGTAGCCACCATTTTGAAAAGGATAGCCAGATCTTAAAACCTGGTATACATGTAGTTCATCCTAAATTCAAAGAATGTATCTGCACAATTTCGTTAAAATTGGTCCGCACAGTTTACAGTTATCGCGTAGCGAATTCCGGACTGACTGATGTAGAGACAAAATTCCAAATACTCAAGTTAAAACAGAATTTCGCTTTGTTTGGTCGATAATTAATATTTAATAACACTTACTTTATACAAACTGTTAAATACTAGGTTAAAAATATCCTTGAATATTATAAATGTAATTAATTATATCCTCCGATAAAGCTCATATTTTGATATAATTAATATGGATTTAAAATTGATTATTTATTTGCAAAACATTCAATAAGCCACCAGCTTTTTTTATAATTACATTTTTATTGAATGTAAATTCCCTCTGTTATTAATTAATGAGTATATAAGCATGCTTGTTAAATATTATTTTAAAACATCCATCATATTATATCTGTTTTTCAACATTTATTAACATAAATCTGCGATTAAAATTAAGCGATATTTTTTTAATAAAGGGAATGTTTGCTTGAAGAATTGTTTGTGTATTTTGTGTATTTGTTTTGTACATTCTGAGTTGTACATTCGTGGACAGCAGGCGAGATAGTAACAACTTACTGACTGAGTAATACCATGCATTTTCCAACTGTATTGTTTTCCTAACTTCCTATCTTATTTCGTTATCGCTAGTTAAAATTGTTCCTAAATATTTAAATTCATAGATCCCTAACGCCCAAAAACAAGATAAATATATTGTTTTGAATTTATTATTCTTAGTGATACGAATAAATTGGAAAACCTGAAAATCAAAATAATTCGTGTCGATTGAATCGTATTATTGACACTATACGGCAAAGTAAGAATAAATACAATTATTTATGTACACCTAAAATCAATATGGTTTGAAGCATATTTATTTAGTCTTCTAGCTTATGGTTAAAAATGTATATATACTATTTTCAATTAATTTGTAGCTATAGTATTCATATAATGTTATGTTTTTAATTCAAGATGTACAGCAATAACATTGCTGTAGAAATAATCACGAAACATTTAATAGCATTTTAAATAATATAACTTATTGTCCTTGTTTAATGAAACAAAATATTGTAATAAACTCGAAAAATAAATATAAATTATACACACATTTATTATTAGATTAATCATTATATTTCATGGTCTTATGTCCTATTTTCGAACGGTCATAAATGTCTCTGTGGTCAGATTTACTATAGTAGCGAAAAAACAACTGAAATTACTTTTTTAAATTAAAAGCAATCTATTTTATTTTTCTAGTTGTAAATATTTCAATGGGAACGTAAAGGAGTAAACGCCCTATTCGATGGTCAAGAAATTTACCGCTACCAATCTTTTTTCTTTCTTTTTATTGCTGTCGAGTTTTTGTCATGATAGTCACATAATTTTTTATTGGATATAGAGTAGAATCAAATTAGACAAAAAACAGTAAGCTATAAAATAAAAACATAAAGTTACAAGTCTCACCACCAATGGGTAGATCAAGCTGCTCAAAATATCCCTTTGATATTTTTATTTGTTTTAGTGGATATTTCTACATTATTTAAAGTTGCTATAAGTTTATTTTTGATGATAAACTTGAAGTGTTCATTCCTGTAATACTTGAGATATGAGAAGACAATCATAATATTATTATAAACATTATTATTATTATTATAAATTAATATTATTCTACCTTAAAAAAGCCTTCGTTTAGTTAGTCAAAATTATAGCATTTTTATTATGCTAATCTCTTGAAGCAAATTAGAATGCCGATGACGGGGAGATCAAGGTTCGAATCTCGATCGAGTGTACAGAGTTTTTCAAATGGTTTTCCACTCTCCCTCCCCGCAAATGCAGGTGCACTTCCTAAAAATATTGCCTTCCTAATCTCTAAAACCATTAGCGTAATTAGTACATAAAGCGTATATAACCCGAACGGGTAGTAAGACGCGGAGATAAAAAAAAATTACGCTAGTTGGCAAGGGATGTGAAAAGTATATCTTAGAGGAAACAAACCAACATTTACGTGGAGGGAGAGTTAAAAGCCATCCAGGAAAACTAGCACAGTACTTACACACGGCTAGGATTAAAACCCCGACCTCCCCACCTCCAGCAAACCAAACAATATGAGCCTGAAATTTAGTCCAGTGTTCACCGATTTGGCTAAACCCTGACGAGATATAGAATAATAATACAATTTTTGTTTTAAGTACTTTTAAGAAATAAACATGCAAGGTTTTTTTTTCGGTCAAAATTGATAACAGTTCATTATTTTATCGGTATTGATAACATCAATCAAAAGTGACAGTTTCGGATCACATGACTTAACATATGATTACGTGAAAGTAAATCTAATAGCTTTGGAATCATAATGTTCTTCCTATGAAAATTGGACTGTATGTTTTATCGTAAAGTTTAATTTCTTCCTGTGTTTGAAAAATTATAAACTATTAATACCAAAGGTTGGCTAATTGATCTTTTGTCCGTCACTTAAGTCACCAGCCATTCAATATCTATAACACGTGAAGTCTATTGTATGATGAACAAACTACGATTGGAGAGGCTCAAAGACCCGAGGGACAATAGGCTTCCCATGAAACGCTCTCACTGAATCTCTCTGTCCATCACTTTCTCTCAGTCCCTCCATCACTCTCTCACTTTCTATTTCACTTTAGGACCTGCCTGAAGAGAAGGGAATGGCAGAGAGGGGGTGCAAATTACTGGATTGAGCGGGATGAGCTTGTTAATTACCAATTATATCTTCCTTGGCCAGTTATCATTAAGCAAATGGTTCTCGCACATGCGCTAATTTGCGTTAATATTGCGGAACGCTTTAAGCTGTGCTTAGCCCACCCAAAGTGATTTCCACGTAGTGCGCACGATTAATACTTATTTTAGGAACGCCGTTTGAAATAATTTAGCTACTAAAATAAATTATATGGTTTGAAAATAAAATTAGATGGGAGGAGTGTGGAAAGATAAAATTATAAATAAATGATACACATATATACATATTTAGCAGTGCGTCTTATTACCCGTTCTGGTAGTACACCTATGTACTAATTATTATTATTATTATTATTATTATTATTATTATTATTATTATTATTATTAGCACCACGTCTTACTACCCGTTCGGGTTATACGCACTTACGCTAATGTGTAATGGTAGGGTGATTCTGAGATTAAATGAAGGACCTACAGTTTAACGTGGAATCCGAACCACGGTGGAGGCCTGGCATTCCCCAAATTCACAAGATGTCTTGTCAGAGGTGAAGGAAGGGTTTGGTAATCAGATAGATCTGTGCCGGGACCGAGTATTGAACCCCGGCTGCCAGTACAGAAGTCTGACACCATACCCCTAGACCACCAGGTCACCATATGTACTAATTACACTAATGTGTAAGCGATGAGTAAAATTCAATTTAGTAGAAGTGCACCCGCATTTACATGGAAGGAGAGTGTAAATAAGATGAATAAAATAAATCTGGATAGCAGAATTTAATAGGTGAACATTTTCTACCTCATAAAATTGGTCAATCAACAATTATAAAAGATTTTTATTACTGTTCGGCATATTTTCCGTTCAGGTTAACCATACAAAAGAGGTAGGGGTCAGGAGGTGGAAAAGAAAAGAAAATGCACCCTTATTTACGTGAGTGAAGAAATTGAAGATATAAAGAGAAATCACTCACATTATACCCGGTTATGATACAAATCTCAACCTCAATTTGATAATTAATCGATGTTTCCACAAGCTTGTGTTAAACAAGTGGACGGGATATATTTATGTAGATTTCCTATGAATTAATATATGTTCACATTTTAAGAAACCAAATTTTTACAACTATGTAAATGGTGGATTGCCTTAATTAGTAATAGTTTATATGCTAATATTCTTAAAAATGAATAAACCTATATATTTTTAAAAATAAATATTTTCAAAGCTAAAATAATGTTTAGTTAATGTTTAAAGCTCTAAAACTTTAACATCCGTCAAAACGTAGCATACCTCTAATTTTTTCGACTAAGTGCTATGAAACCCCTATATTTATAGTCCTAAGAACTAAGAAAAAAAACTACAATAAATCTCTTTGATTGTTATTTCCTCATTAGATGTCGCGTGTCTGGAAATAACATATAAAAGGCAAGCGAGCAAGCCTCTCAGCTTCGTTCGTACCGCATCCTCCTCTTAAATTAACGCTGACACGAACAAACAAGACTTCACATCTGCAACTTTCAAGTTAAATTTCCTTCAAATTATTACATCAACACCCATATCACTATACGTCAGCCCCAAGCATTAAATTATCCATGACTCATAATTCTCTCAGCCGACAAAGGGGGCTAAAATTACAATCTCTAGACAACCTTTGAACAAGAATATCTCGATAATGCATTTAGCCGTAGCATGGTTGGATCAATGAGTTTTTTTAATAACACGGTGAGAATAAATTCGTTGATATATAGTTTAAAATAATAAAAAGTCGATATTAATCATTCATTACAATTACCTATAACTAGTTGATGATAATATTACACAATACTTATTAAAAACGATTTAAACGTCACTATTAATTATATTTACTCCAGTTAAGGAGTTAATATAATTTACAAAATAATTATTTTAAAATATTATGTAAAACGAACTTTGCTAATCCACTGAACTAATACGATGAAAAGTGAGTGTAGTATACAGCAATAATTACTAAGACCTATGATTTGTAGGAAAACTATAGCTCACATACCCTCAAGTAATTTAAAATTAGTATTACAGAAACTCGTAATGGTAAATATGCGCACTCAACACTAAGCTTGTTTATTTTGAGTTGCCAGTGATGGGGAGGTCAGTGAGCCAATCTCCAAAAAGGTATATCGAGGAGGATTTTTTTAATTGAACTGTTTTCCACACTCCTTAATAGAAAATGTGGTTATATTTCCTCCTGAATTTGCCTCTATGCTATGTGTGTGATTAATTGTGTATAGCCAGTTTGGGAAGAAGGACGCGACGCAAAAAATAAACCCCTACTTTAAATTAATAACTTTACTGACTGGAAAACCCAATGGGAAGAGACCATTGGGAAGACCTAGAAGCATATGGGAGGACAACATTAGAATGGATATGAAATATATAGCATGAAATGAGGTGAAATGGATAAAACTAGCCAAAACAAGGAATAGGTGGTGTACTTTCGTAGGTGCGACAATGAACTTTCGAGTTCCTAATGTCATAGATTTAGTAAGGAATATCATTAAATAAATTAGGTCGATTGTATAATTAGGTTTTGTGTGGGACATAAACGCTATGTAAACAAAATTGAAGGTACTGCTTGAACCAAACGTTGATGCCCTTTGCCCTGTCGAGTGCAAGTCTAAAACCTATTTTGTGGGATGGTGGGTGAGATGTTGAACGGCGTGGCGTGGCGTGGCTTCACAACCGACCAAAGTATCCTTCCGCGCCAACGAGAACAGATGGATCACGGAAAACGTAGATGGCGCTAGCTACCGGACAGATCTTGCGGAAATATCATACGTATGGAAATATCAGTTTTCTCGAGAACTATTGAAATTTTTATAGCAATATTTTCAACACCCTTTTCAAGATAATGTATCAATGTATATTAGGTGTTACATTTTATTATTTTTTGTTATGCAGCCGGCAGTATTTTATTGAAAAATGTCAAAATTATTGATATTTGACCGCTGTTAAAATTATAGAGTAGGTGTGTTTATAAAAAGTATAACTTGATTAACGTGCTTAAAACAATAAGAATTCTTAGGATTACCGTTTGTTCCCATGGCTTTGCATTTCCACGCCAAACGAAAAGGGCCAATCATCTTTAGATAAAGAGTCATAATGTGTGTTTGGCCATGATTTATTAATGGTTTTACATCCAAACCTTTTTAGTAACTGACTTATATAAAACATTTATATTTATAATAACGCATATAGATTTCAATTTGCATTGATTCGTTCAAAAAATAGGTGACAATATTAGTCCGGCGTATTAGTTCTATTCCGGGGATGAATGGTCACCTTATCTTAAATATAAGGAAAGAGCTAAATTTTAAAATATCTTACAATCTACTTGGTATTCTTAGCAATGATCTAAACAAGACTTCCTTGGAAAAATTCATCGGTGTCAGATAGCATCTTAACTCAAACAGACCTCTTTATTTTTAAATTAACTATCCCGCATTACAGGTCACATGGTCTAACGCATCACTCTCACCTTGGACTAGATATCCGGTGACGGGGAAGATCAGGGTTCAAATCCTGGTTGGTTGTTTTGAGGTGGGTTTTTTTTTTTATTCTAAATAGTTTCCCACGCTCCCGCGGGTTTTGAATCCCGTCACGCTCTACCGAGGGTAATTTTTTTCCTAAATGGTTTCCCATCCTCCTTGCACGCAAAATCGGGTGTAATACTTTTAAAATGTTTCTTTCCTCATCCCTGTATTAGAGTAACTCATATAGGAGTATAGCCTGAATAGGTATTAAGACGGAGTGGTTAATTTAATATACATCCCAAACGGGGAATAAAAAGCATCGAAAGAAGGATTGTCTTCAAGGTCTTCTTGAAACTGAGATATAAATTATTCCAAAACCATACTAACCAGAAGTTTGTGGTGAGAAAACGTCTATAGCCGGGTATTATACAACGAAAGCCGCACCGGGGCGGAAAAGAGGGTGAATGATAGAGAGGGAAGAGGGTGAGGAGAGTGAGGTACAAAATGTATAAATAAAGGTCTAATTTGTGCGTCTTGCCGCCAGATGGACATGTGGTCACACCCACGCCAGTTGACGCCAGAGAAACAGTCTGGATGAATGAGGGACCCCTCCCTAATAACAGCCTTCCAAACTCCCTGCAAGGCTTCTATTTAAAACTAGACTCTCAAAAAGTTCCGCATTCACTCTCTAACAAATGAGCATCAACTCCCACCAATGTCGACAACGTAACGAGCTAAAAGTGGTACGCGCTTGACCAACTTAATACCATTATTTTGTTTTACTCATCGGTTGAAAGAGGGTGTCAGTTAACATTGTTTAAATTATTTTAACTCTCTAGAGGTTTTTATTGCTCCTTAAGGCTTAAAAATTGCCATAGTCCAGATTTCCTACTAGTCTCAGGAGGTTCGTGTCCAGTGGCGCCTCCCCGCGGTGGAAACGGTCTTTAAATAAATTCAAAATCTAATGCCTCGTCCACACTGTCACAGAGACGACCCAAGGAGTCCAGAGTGCGAGAATGTAGTAGGTGCCCTCGCCTCGACTTTTCTCGCCTCTCACCACGGTGACGCTGGTCCGTGTCGGTCTTTGGTGTCCGATTCAAAGGGCGTGAGACGCGAGTGCACCGCCACATTCTCGTCAAGTCAATGTCGTCCTATCAAGTATTGTCTTTTCTATGGCCAATCCGCAGTTAGAACCCGCAGTGTTGACACGTGGCGCTTCATAGGATTCTTTTTTTTTCATTTGTCGGTGGCCGCGTGGTTTAACGCCCTACACTAGCAGTAAACTAGAGTGCCGATGACGGGGCGATCAAGGTTTGAGTCTTGGTCGGGTGTATTAAAAGAGGTTTTTCCAAAATGGTTTACCACTCTCCCTCCCTCTTCCCTAAAATCATAAACGTAATTAGCACGTAAGTGTATAACCCGAACGGGTAGTGGGAGTCAGTGCTAATAAAAACAATTGCTCAGTAAATTGTTTTTCAAAACATGAGTGACTGGACAAATGACACTACAATCCGATTCTTGGAATTGTATCAAGGTGAGCCCGTTCTGTGCGAACTGAAATATATGTACAATAGTGACTGTATGACAGGTGACTGGGCGAGAGGCGAGAGTGTAGAGAGTCTCTCCTCCTTTCTCGGCTCGTACAGTCCCGCCAAATGTCTCGTTCGTGTCATCTCAACGAGAGTGTGGAGAGTAACTCTCGTCCTCTCATGGCTCGTACAGTCTCGCCGAACGTCTCGTACAGGTCATCTCAAACGAGAGTGTAGAGAGTAACTCTCGTCCTCTCATGGCTCGTACAGCCTCGCCGAATGTCTCGTCCGGGTCATCTCAGCAAGAGTGTAGAGAGTAACTCTCGTCCTCTCATGGCTCATACAGTCTCGTCGAACGTCTCGTCCGAGTCATCTCCACGAGAGTGTATAGAGTAACTCTCGTCCTCTCATGGCTCGTACAGTCTCGCCGAATGTCTTGTCCGGGTCATCTCAACGAGAGTGTAGAGAGTAACTCTCGTCCTCTCATGGCTCGTACAGTCTCGCCGAATATCTCGTCCGGGTCATCTCAACAAGAGTGTAGACTGTAGAGAGTAACTCTCGTCCTCTCATGGCTCGTACAGTCTCGCCGAACGTCTCGTCCGGGTCATCTCAACGAGAATGTGGATGAGGTATAAATGAATGATCGTCAATAATGAGTAAAGAACATGTATTATCTCCAGTGATTGTGTTTATGGAGCATTTTCCATTTAAATTTCCCGAAACAATACTACCTTAAAACAAGTAACAAAAGCTACTAGATCTATTTTCACGTTAACCTACTCTCCGATGGCCACATGGTCCAAGGCGTAAATCTTAGAAATAGATTAGACTGCCGATGACCGGGAGATTGAGTTTCATATCCCTATCGGGTGTACTAAGAGCGGGTTTTCCTAAATGGTTTTCCATTATCCCTCTATGTAAATATGGGTACACTTTTTCTAAATTTTGCCTTCCTCATCCCTAACCCATTAGAGTAATTTATACGTAATATGCATATAATCCGCACAGGTACAGTAGCCCCGTGGCTTCTTTGGTGCTGACTGACAGTTCACAGCTGACTTCTGACAGTCAACATTTAGGTGTATACCTAAATTTTGACTGTCAGAAGTGACAGCTGCTAAACACATGTTTTAGCAGATCATATGGTTTGGCGTAGGGATACATAGTTTTGTTTGGTACTTTTCAAAGCCGACAGATGTCAGCTGTCACTCAGCACCAAAGAACTGTAGTAAGATGCGGAAATACAAATAAATATAACTTCACGTATTAATACTTTAGGTCTTATGATATGCATGTGTCGCCTTTGATAGATATTATCAATTCCTATAAAATAGCCCTAGTAAAAACAGTAAAATGTTATCGATTTTGGGTGAACAAAATCTTAATTTTAGGAAAGAACCTTCTTATAGAAATTGGTTTGAAAAGGTTGAAATGTTTCCTTTGCAGAAATTACAATCCCTAAATAAATAATAAAGAGTGCAACTACATTATAAATATTTAATTATGTTTTATGTAAAATTACTAGTGATGCAATGAAAATAAATTTTACTAATGATTTTTGGTATAAAAAAATACATACATACATATACTGGCCCAATATTTATTTACATTATTTTGAATTAAATAAATCTATATGTATAGTCCGTAAGGCTACTAGGACGCAATGAAAAAACATGGTTTGGCAGTTCTATAGGAATATTGAACTGATATATATATATTCCAGTTAAATATTTTTTTAGATAATAAATAATTGTGAATTTGTATAAATGAATGCGTAAAAGAAAACGCTTTAAAAAATTATCTTAAAATTATTTTTTTAAATATTTATTATGATAACCTTTTTTTTCTATTTGGTCGTAGGCCAATACAAATGTATCGTGCAATCCAGCAACAATAATAACTATCAAAAGTCACAATGATGACTCATCTGCATAAAAATAGTCAATGTTTTTCTATTGGTTTATATGTTCGAGTGTAGTGTGTTGATGAGAGGTTAATCATGTTAACGTGACGCAGTGCAGCAGCCATTAGAACTCTACTAATGGGAAAGCGGTAGAGAGCGCCACTTTCCCCGGCTGTACACTGTCAACAGATACACGACAAACTGAGAAACAGACTGATAACATTTTCCAATGAGACAAGTGTAATTTTTTTTTTTACTGTTAGCTACGAAAAGTGAATTATTTTTTTTAAACACCACGTCTTACCACATAGTCAGGATATGTGCCTATTTATAATCACTCTAATAGGGTAGGTATGATGAAGAAGGAATTTTAGAGGTAATCTACACATATTTGCGTGATATAAAAGTGGGAAACCCTTTAGGAGAAAAAAATCCTTAGTAGACTTGAGTGGGATTCGAACCTCAATCTCTCCGTACTCAGCAGGCCAGTTAAACACTAGACTATTCGGTCAATGAAGCGGATGTTAGTAGAATTGTTTCTGTCAAACTAAATAACGAACATTCAAGGAAAATATGGTATTTTGCTTAATGTAAATGTGGGCTTTAAAAGATAATTACAGAACGATTTGTTACGCCATCGATACTTGTAAAAAAAATATGAACACATAAAAGAGCCTACTACAAGCTCAGTGGATCATCATTCGACCTTTAGCGTGGTCAAAAATGGCAGTTTTAGTCGGTTGGCTTTTCTTTTATTATTATACAGATATCAAGATTTGGTCAATCATATATATATATATATATATATA